>CABHPR010143250.1:0-40761 GCA_902168415.1 Peromyscus melanophrys
TCAGCATAGACAGGTGGTGGCATCTTGGCTGGCTGACTGCAGGACTCCTCTGTCATTCCTCTACAAAGTTGGGCATGTGAATGTTCCCATGCCTCTTTTAGCCCCTGTCTCACTTACTGCCCAAGACACCAGAACTCTTGGTGACCTCGTCTGTGAAACCATCACAAAGTGTCAGGAGGAATCATGTCTGCCTCATAGCCTGCCCGCAGGGTGTGTATATGACCAGACTGAAAATCCAGCATGCCCAGGCTGGGCCCCATCTGGAAACACAACGCCAGGACGCTTTCATGTTGCCAGGACCCCATGGCTGGCGCCAGGGACGAGAACATGAGATTCCCATTAGCGCAGCCTAATGACCTGTGCCGTGATCCCTGGAAAGAGAAGCAGGGAGTCCAGGAAGACAATGAGACACCTCAACTGAAGCAGGAAGCATGTGCCTGCAGCTAGGAGGGGCCCCCACCCGACACACCCTCTCAGAAGAGACACCCCAGCAAGGACAAATATGCCAAGCAAACAGCGCTGGGCTCTCGGCGTTCTGCTGAGGACAGGGGGCTGCACTCAGGCAGCTGTGCTTTTACACCCTTATGTAGCCTTCCATTAGCCTCCTCTCTTTGCCATTCCCAATCACTGTTCCATATTGAGACCGACTGTGTGTGTGTGTGTGTGTGTGTGTGTGTGTGTGTGTGTGTGTGTGCCAACCTCAGATGTCGTTCCTTGGGAGGCACCCACCGTTTAGTTTTTGTTTGTTTGAGATAGGGTCCTTACACGGGACCTGGGCTTACGGATTAGGCCGGGCTGGCTGGCCAGCTGTCCCAAGGGGACCTCCTGTTTCAGTCTCCGCAGCACTGGGCTTACAAGCACAGGCCCCCACTTGCTGTTTTTTATGAGTGCTGGGGATCAAACTCGGGTCCCCAGGCTTGTGTGGCAAGCTAATGCTTCACTAATGCTCTACACCCCAGCCTCAAGGTTGGCTTTTTAAAGCTTCCACATGAGAAAGAACTTGCCCTCACTGCCTTTTTGGGTGCACAGGTCGGGGGCTATAGCTCACAATAACTTCTTGCATATTTTTGAATGCCTAGAGAGTGTCTCCAAAGAGCTTAACATGAGCAGTGATCAGGAAGTGGGTACATTAATGACCTGGTTTGATGTATGCACATTCTGAACACACATTGAAACCTCAACTGTCTCTCATAAATATGTACAATTACTTTATGTTAATCAAAATGTACAGATAAAATGCTTAAAGAGCTAGAAATGCTAGCAGCCCTGATTTAATCATCACACAGGGTGTGCATGCATGAATTATCATGTAGTAGCCCATACATATGTATAAGGAAAATAATCACAATGCTGCCTCCTCACTCCTCTTCAGGGACCAGCCCGTGTTGCTCTGCCTGTCCCTTCAGGCCTCCTGGATAGGTACAGAGCTCTGGGAAGACTTCTTGACTCCAAAGGCCCTTGCTCCTTCTAGTTCTTTCCCCAAATCCTGTTGACCCTGGGTCCCAAAGCCATGGCTTATCTTCCAAGAGCCTGATGCAACAGCACTTGTTGGATGTGCTTCAGCCAGCCAGGAACTAGCCTCGGGACCAACATCCTAAGATGCTGCAGTTTGGAACCCAGCAAGTAAATACACACTTGCCACCTCCCCTCAATTGCACTTACTGAGGCTGCCTTTACTTTGATGCCCACTGTGCCTGGAATTTTGGGGACCCAGTGACTCAAGTTCCTTGCTTTCTCTCCATGGCAGCCATGGGGAGCCATAGTATTGCTGGGAGAGGGTGTCTCCTAGAGGGAAAAGTCTCCCCGCCCACCTTGTTCCTCAGTACCTGTTTCCTTGTCACTCACCAGGCTGTATGAAGGGCAGAGCTATGGAAATACACTAGCTCCAGGCTGGGCAGGCAGGCAGAGCCAACAGAGACAAGGCAGAAGTGGGCCTGGGTCTGGGACACTGGCCTCTCTAGATGGTCTGATCTAATGTCTCCATCTCATGGAGTGTCTAGTACCTGCTCGGAGAACCCGGAGGGTCGGAGATGAAGACAAAAGAAAGACCAGGAACTCGGCCATGCCCATGGCTCTATTCTGAGACAACAGGGTCTTAAGCCTTCCTATGTAGACATACGCATCATTTATGGTAGATGACCTAGCCACTGCTGACTGGACCAGGCTCTGTCTGAGGTATAGCTAGACCTGGTACACGGTAGGAAGTAGGGACTACCTGAGCTGCTCAGGGCTAAGCATTCCTTGTGATGGACGGTGGCTACCTGGCCCCATCAAACCCTCCCCCTAGGCAGCACAAATGCCAGGAACACGGATGGACTACTGTAAGAGTCTGTCTAGGAGACATTCCCACCATGTCCTCCATTACTTCTCCCAGCTCACTACCCCACAGAGCTTCTAAATCACTAATTCTCTCTCCAGTCATGTTAACTTGATTAACCTGGACACTGAACTGGTTTGCTGCTTGCTTCCTTCCTTTTTCTCTCTGGGGCTGAGCCTTTCCTAGCAAAATGGGTGTTAACTTGGACAGGTCAGGGAAGCAGAGTGAGTCTGCCAATGGCTACATGTCTACATCCCAATAATGAGTTGCGAAAGCAACCACCATGGGGTAAGTCCATGGAAGAATGAATTAGCATCAGCTCTGAATCAAACTTGGACCAGTGCCTCATGATCACCTGACCTCAATGAGCCCTCTTTCTGGCCAGGAGAATGTACAATGAGTTAACTTCAATAACTAAAATTTTAACTTCTATAATGTTCTTTGTTTTCTTCCCCTGATAATCTCCTATGTAGCTTTGTTGCTTTTGATTCTTAAAAAAAAAACTCTTTAGTCATCTCAAACATGCTAACTTCATTATCATTTGGACAATTTATTATTTCAAGGTATTGAGAGAAAAATTCTTTTATCTGTCTGTCTATCTGCTGTTGTTGCTAGTTTTGTTTTGAGACAGGGTTTCAAGTAGCCCAGGCTGGCCTTAAACTCACTATGTAGCTGAGGATGACTTTGAACTCATGATCTTCCTGTCTCTACCTCCCAAGTTCTGAGATTACAGTTGTGTGTCCCCATACCTGGCTCTCTTAACGTATCTTGTTGTTTTGTATTTGTGTAGTGTGTGTGTGTGTGTGTGTGTGTGTGTGTGTGTGTGTGTGTGTGTGTGTTGGTGCTCTGTGTATGAGTGCAGGTGTACACATGCCATGGTACATGTGTAGAGGTTACAGGATAACCTCCAGTGTCAATTCTCAACTTGCATCTTGTCTCTGACAGGGTCTCTTGTTTGCCACTGCTCACGAGCTCAGGGATTCTCTGGCCGCTGCCTCCCAGCTCACCACAGGGGTAGTCCTGAGATTACAGGCATGTGCTATTGTGCGTGGCTTTTTGTGGGTTCTGGTAAGTCAAACTCAGGTCCTCTCACTGGCACAGCAGGTCCTTCCCCCGCTGCGCAATCTTCATAGCCCTCTCTTACGGGGGCTTTTGAACCTGCTGATTCTCGCTGATGGTAAAGTTTCTCCTGTGGAGTTTAACTCCTTGTTATTAGTTAGCCCACTACCACTCTGTTCTGTAAAGTGTTTCTCATATGTGCATCTCTCTAAATACAGAGGGTTTTATACAGAGGAAAAGGCTAGCTTGGACTTCTGCTCTGTGCAGATAGCTAGCCCTTTCCTTTGCATACCCCAGAGAGCTGACTGCTGCACTGGGGCAGTGACAGCTCCTTCTGACTCTGAAAAAATTTCATGCTCGGAAGAATTGGAAATCTGCTTTGTGATGTTCAATAACACTGTGAACCCAGAGTTTGAATTTGCGTTGATTAAATAAAATCAACCTTGGGTCAGGAGGCAGAGCCAGCAACTAGTTGACAGAAAGTAATCATAGAGAGTCAGAGGGAATCTGGAAGATGGCTAGAGATGCACAGGAAGTAGTAAGGAGGGACTTGGAGTGTGGCTGTCTTTTTTGGTTTGGCAGAGCAGGACGCTCTCTTTCTGCGATGCCTTCAAAGGGGGAAGTCAGTTACTCCTCAACCTCTCTGAGCTAACAGGTTTTCACCCCAGCCTCTGACTCTCGAGGTAAATAGAACAACCGAAATTCAGTTAAAAACTGTATTCGGTGACAGCAGCAGGAGACAGATGCAGCTGGATGTATAAGTCTCCGGCTGCTGCCTGAGATGTGGGCTAGTAACTGCAGAGCCACAGCTACTGGCTGAAACAGCAGTAGCTTCAGGTGTGCTTGTGAGAACAACAGGAACCCTGGCTATTCGTTTGCTCTCTGCTGCCTGTCAAGAACGATCTCATCTTTCTTTCTCACTGGTGTGCATCATGGCTAGTGTGGAACCCTGCACACGGCAGGCTCTCACACATTTGCTTAACTGAATTACAAATGCTGATTTCTGGGCTGGCAAGAGGGCTCAAAGGTTAAGAGCATGCACTGCTCTTTAAGAGGACCCCAGTTTGGTTCCTACCAGCCACAACCGGCAGGTCACAACTGCCTGTGATTCCAACTCCAGGGAGATCCATGCCTCTGGTTTCCAACGACACCTGCACTCATGTTCACATACCCACACATAAATAGGCGTGACTAAAACCAGCAAAAAGGAATTTTTTTTCTGAGATAAGGTTTCTCTGTGTATATCCCTGGCTGTCCTGGAACTCACTCTGTAGACCAGGCTGGCCTTGAAGTCATAGAGATCTGCCTGCCTCTGTCTCCCCAGTGCTGGGATTAAAGGCATACAGCATGAATATGTTTCAAAGAACACTGATTTCTGGGAGTTCAGCCACCATAGTCAGTCAAGGGGCCTCTGGCTTCTGTAATCCGCCTGTCACCCAGGCCTGACACCTAGGCTTACAGGCAGGTGCACTCACTGGAGATGGAGGTGTAGACAGCGAAGGCCCTGAGGCTGGTCATCTCCTTCTTGCGCGTCATCTCCACCCTTGAGCAGAAGATGTTCTCCCACGCATACAGCTTGAGCAGCTTGATGCCCCGGAGCATCTCATTGGTCTGCTTCAGCCTCTCATTTGAATATTCCTGGGGGCAGGAGTGGTGGTGTTGGTATGTTAGAGGGGAGAGGCCCGTGGCCCTGGCTCAGCCCAGGAGAAGGCACCAAATCCATATCCTTGCCATCTGCCCAGCTCTTGCCCTACAAATATGTTCCTGGCCAGTCTGTTAAGAGCGTTTCATAGAAACTGAGGCCTGGACTGCGAGTGTAGGGAAGAGGCTACAAAGATGAGGGCCAGGGAGGTAGACAAGGGGGAAGGCAGAGATGGAACATGCACATCCTGGGACACTCACCAAGGTGCTCCGTTGTGCCTGGGAGAGCTTGGTGGCCACAAAGTACTGTACAGGAGCCAGCAGGATGATGACAGCGGCACCAATCAAGGCACTGATCCCCAGGATGTAGTAGAGAAGGATCACGCCCACGATGATCTGGAGAAGGAGACGGAAGATGAACTCTTTGCTCCAGGGCTGCCTCGCCAGAGGGCATTGGCACCATCCCCACCATCAGTTCCTTAGAGTGGGAAGTTTTCAAATGCCTTGGAGATGGAGTAGGGTGCAGGACTAGGCATGGGAAAGCAATATAATGGGTACACACAGAGCTGAGACTCTGCACTGGTAACCAAGGGCATTTGCCAGAAAGCTAGCTGAAGGACCCATTTCCTCTCTAAGTCTGCTTTCCCAGGGAGCGCCTAAGAATTGAGACAAGACAGCACCATTTATTCTATTTGCTGAGACTGATGTCTCACTCAAAATAAGCTACCCGTGAGCAAAGGGGCCAAACTGTGGCATCCATGACAGGCAGAACTGCACAGGCACTGAGAATGGGCTGTGCGTTAATGGTCCTGGTGGCTTGCCTTTTAATTTTTTTTTTTTTTTAACAAAAGTCTGAGTCTCATATATCCCAGACTGGCCTTAAACAGGCAGTGTAGCTGGAGATGGCCTTGGAAGTCTGATCCTCCTGCCTCCACCTCCCTGAGTACTAGGATCACAGTATGCTAGACAAGCACTCCACCAACTGAACTACATCGCCACCCACCACCAACCCCTTTTGTGCTACTGGGGATTGAACTCAGGGCCTCTCACACGCCAGGCAAGGGCTCTATCACTGAGCTATCCAGGCATGTTCTCCTGTACCCTTCCACTCGACCCATTAAAAAGAAAAAAAAAATTTGAGACAGGGTCTCACTAAGTTATCTGTGTAGGCATCAGGTGCCGAATCACTCTTTAACCCAGGCTAGCCTTTCACCTGTAATCCTCTTGACTCAGTCTCCCAAGTAGCTGGGACTACAGGTCTAGTTTCTGTTGTTTTGAAACAGTCTTGTGGCACAGCCTGGGCTTACCTGGGACTTGGGAGTCCTGCTCAGTTCCTCAAGTGCTGGGATTACAGGTGTAAGCCACCACACCTGAGTCTGGTGTCTTTCCATTTTTATTGAGCCTGACAGGCTTCCTTTGAAATAAGAACTCAGTGTGTTTCTAGCTTTATGTAAATGGATGCCTCCTTATGACTATTCATGAGAAATGTAAATCTCTCTTGCCAGTCCCCAAAGCTCCCAGATAACAGTCTTCTGGGCTGTAGTCAAAGACAAGCACCTTTAACTGCATGGCTTACTCTAGAAGAACAGACGTGCTGGCCTCCTTAGTTGAAAGAAGAGAGAAAAGAAAGTCCTCCTGGCTTGGTCCTGCAGTCTGCCAGCCCTGTGCCAATCTGGCATGAGGCTCCCGGCCTCAGTTCTAGGGTGGAGTAGGCGGGGGCACTACACTTTCTATCAATCACAGACAGCCTCCTTCGTTAGCAGGTAACAGGCTGTGAAATGACCCCACCACTGTCCCCTCTCTGTGCTTAACTGAGTAAGAGCCGTGGGCAGAGGGTTGTGTTAAGAGATGAACCTCCTACTCGATAGCTCCACTGACTCTTTCCTGGGAGTCCTGCCCGGCACATCCCTTCCTTCTTACACGAGCCGTGATTGCATGGAGGCAGTCAGGGTGTCTGTCCTTCAGCCACTGGGATTGTGCCAGACTCTGAGAAAACTTCCAGGGTACCCAGGATTCTTTTTTTAGGGGCCTCCAGATACACCTTCACCAACACCAGGGTCTCACTCTGCAGCTCAGCTGGCCTGAAACTTGAGGCAATCCTCCTGCTTCAGACTCTCAAATGCTAGGATCGAAAATATACACTAGCACTGTCCACCAAAATGTCATTTTTTAAAATGTGTGAGATTTTAAAACAGATTACAACCCCGGAAGAGGAGTGAATTTCAGTATCATAAAAGGCCAAAGTGCACTGGGTCAGCAGGCCGGCCCAGAACCCCAACCTGGTGGGCTTTCCTGCTATGAGGTTAAGATTGTGTCATTTGTGTGTGGGGTTGGGGTGGTGGCCAGGAACCAACCCAGAGCTCATGCATGCTAAGCAAATATCCCACCACTGAGTCACATCCCAGCCCTCATTTCTTGTGTGCTGGTCAGTTTTGGAAGCATGAAGGCACAGTCTCTGATGAATTAAAAATGACCATCAGTTGGGGCTGGTGCTGTGTACTAGTACTCTTAGGTACTCAGGAGGCTGAGTGACAGGAACTCAGGACCTTGGGGCTAGTCTGGGCAACAAAACAAGATCCCAATTCAAATAACTTCAACAGAATGGCCTTGAACTTGCGCTGTAGTTGAGGATGGCCCTGAGGATCTATGAGATCCTTCTGCCTCCACCAGTATCCCGGATTTATGTGGTGCCGGTGATTGAATCCAGGTACTAAGTAATCATGCTACCAAATGAGCGACATTCCAAATCCCTACAATACAGCTTTTAGTACTTACAAAACTGCTCCTTGTATGACTATCCTGTGGGTCATTTAAAGTTGGCTGCACTTTCAATGTCCTAATGATACTACCTTCTATGATCACTGAGAGCTGTCCAGATGGCCTGTAGGGCATGGGGCCCTGGGGAAACCAGCAGTATACCACATGGACAGACCCCGGGGATAGAAGACCCACAGGCGGACACAGAATGGACACAAGCAGCTTCTGGTTTGTGTCCTACTGCCTCCCAGCTTCCCCTCCCCTGATACCTACGCCCCCAACACAAGCGCTCCCCCAGCACCATCTGATACCTGTACTGGCATAGCCCAGAGGTTTGGGCATAAGAAGAAAAACCACATGAGCTGGTTTGTGTCGATGGCCACCAGGTTGCAGATCTGCCCAGCAGTCATTTCCCCCATTGACAGGTTGGAGGTGGACAGGTGCATGATTTTATTATAAATCTTGGTCTAGAAATAAGAGCAGAGCACTTCACATTTGTCCTCATTACCATCTTCATCACCACCCCAGACCTGGGAGGGGCCAGAGGCCTCTCTGACATCCCTACAGAGCCCTAGCACAGTTCTGCCACAACTTGGCAATGATCGATACCATAGATCAAGTAAGTCGAGAGGCAGGAATCCAAGGCCAAAGCAGCTACTTCCCCAGCAAGCGTGACCTCCCTTGAGGGACAAGACATAATTAGCTCCTAAATCTTAAAAGCAGGTCTTCGTATCTATTTGTGTTCTTGATTTACTGGGGACCAGTGCAGAACACATTTAAGGGACATAAAAATGATGAAGTGAGGTCAGCCCATTTTAGTTGGGTCACCTCACCCCGGGGCCAAGTCATGCCATCACAGAACCTTGGAACAAAGCAAGGGGTCAGCATCAGCAGACCCAGGTCAGTCAGCTGGCATGATCCCTGGAAACCAGCTACCCTGAAAACTCCCATGGAGGGTAATGGCTGCCTCTGGGCTCAGACCCGAAAGCTCTGTGTGCTGGTTGTCAGTGCCGTACAGAAAGATTGGGTTTTCAAGCTACAGGCTCTGGAACAAGGGAAAATTCTGTCCTGTCTTCAATGTCCGCAGGGCGTCTGCTCTTGGACACAATCGCACCACACTTCTGTGGCAAAGCCTTTAATCATCTTTGTGTTGAGCTGAGCTTGCTTTTGTTTGTGGGTCGGGTTTTCTGAAAGCACTGACTCTCTTCTGTGTCTTTCTGGGGTTTATATACAGCAGGGGGAAGGCTGGAAATAATGGCAATGATATTTTTGGACAAATTCATGCACTTTCCATGTACTTCCTGGCTATGTGAAATTAAGCTTTAAAGGCTAACCAGCAACTTTCAATGAAGCATGGGCATGAGTAACCTGTTAAATAAAGCACTGATTCAAATCACAACCAACTGTGCATGCACGTGTGTGTGTGTGTGTGTGTGTGTGTGTGTGTGTGTGTGTGTGTGTGTGTAATTTAGGGATTTTGCTTCGTAACTTACATACAGGTTCTCATCTACGATGGCACGTTTTCTGTAGGTAACTTTCTGGAAATCTCTTAAAGGAAAGAGGTCTTTTATTTCTACTTTGTTTCCATAACGAATGCTATCATTTCCTTTTTGTGGTACATGATTTAATCTCTCTTATTAATGTAAAAGATTCAGTTAGATAAAAAAAAAGATTACAGGCTGGTATATTAAAAACCCATTTGGGGGCTCTTGTAGCATAATTGGAAAATACTGGGCTGCTGTGTGATTTATGACGTACAAACAGAAAACAGACCGATGACAAGGCTATCCAACCACAAAATTGGTTGTGGTGGCACAAGCTGGCCTGTCATTGGAGGGACTGGAGCCAAGACTGGGGTTCAGAACTGAGCGACAGTTTGGTCCTTCTTAGCTCGAGTCCCCCATGAACCTGAGAGGGTCTCGGTATGTAATGGGTGTGTCTGCCTCTCACATCTGCTGATATTCTCGAGCACACACTGTGTTCTCCATGGAAAGCCACTGAAGCTGGACAGCGTCATTTGCACATCTGCATCGTTAATACAGACTGTCGCGATGACTCGCGCTTCATCTGGTACTGCCTCGGTTTAAGCTGTACTTTCCTCTTCTGTTCAGCTCCTTTCAGGCCTTGCTTCTGAATGGCTCTCACGGGATCAGCCCATGTTCCTGAAAATGATCCCAACATCTAATCGTTCTAGAGAATACTTTTGATGGATGAGGCAGCTTTGGGATTTTGTACAGCTTTGTGAAAATCAACAGGGATGGCAGAACTGGCTACTTGGCCTCACTCTCCTCTTTGCACAAAGAGAATTTCCAGCCAGGGGCATGTGGTCTCAGATGAGTGTATAGGGCTGCACTGCTCTGGATGGGTGTGAAACGCTGACAGGCGTTTATCCTATGCGACCTGTTCTCCTCCAGGATTGTCCATGCAAGCACCGAGCTCAAGCCCCACTGGAAGCCCTGGGGCTTGGGATGGTTCTCATTACCACCATCCTCCATGGACACTGAGTCCTTTCTGGCTTTGACCATCCCGCCAATCAATTCTAAAAGGACCGAGAGCTTAGGCCTATAGGTCATGAACCTCTCCATGGAGACCCTAGATTTGAGAGTTCAAATGGACCTTAGATGTTTTGCTGATACGTTATGATATGTTTGCCTATCTCAAGCATGCTATCTGCTAGACCTCCAGAATTAGAGAAGGATTCTGAGGCCATGGTCTGCACCCAGTAGGAGAGAATGTGCGACTGACTGGTGATGCCTGCCACTTTCCAGGGTAGAGAAGAACCAAGGACCGGGCAGCTGACATCTTGTACCAGTCTAGTCCAAGGCAGAACTGGAGCTGCCACGGCTTCCAAGTCCCCATCCCAGCCCCAAGGTACTTTGCACTTCCTGCTCCACAGCCAACTAACCATTGTTCTAAACAAGGGAAGAGCATAAAGAATAAACTCACAGCAGAATTATTCTCATCTATAAAATGAGTAAAGCAGGCCTGCCGCGAAAGCGCCAAACAGGTATGACCCCGGTACCTGGATCGCTCCTCTCAGGTTAATCCCGGTTTCGATGGCCACATAGTACGAGGCTTGCAGGAACGTCCTCTGCAGCAGGAGGGCGAGGAACAAAAGCACGGCCAGGACGTAGGCATTGCCAAGGAACTCCTGGGACGAGACGAAGTAAACCCCGAGAAACTGTGTCTGTGGGCGAGAGAAGGCCAGTGGTGGCTGATGCTGCCAGGCAAGTGGCACCGTCGGCACAGGCCATGCTGTTACGGTTGGATTACAGGGGGAGCTCTGTGTTTGCAAAGCCCGTACGAGTCTTTGTAAAGCAGCACTCAGGGTGAGGAGCTGGGAGGTCGGCTCAGTTGGTAAAGTACTTGCTATGCCGGCCTGAGGATCTGAGTCCAGTCCTGGGCACCCACATAAAAAAGCCGGGCATAGCGGTGTGGAATCCCAGCACTGGGAAGACAGGGAGGAAGGGTCCCAAGAGCTAGCTGGCCAGCCAGGAGCTGAATCAGTGAGCGCTGGGTTTAGTATGAGATCCTCTCTCAGAGAATAAGAGAATTGATCAGGTGGCTCAGTGGATAAGGAAAGGCGCTTGCTGTGCAAGCCTGGCGACCCGAGTTTGGTCCCTGGAACCCACATAAAGGAGGAAGGGGAAAACCAATTCTAGAAAGTTGTCCTCTGACTTCCACAAGTGTCCTGTGGCACACTCACACACACATACAGCATCACACACACACACACACACAAACACAAATAATAAATAAAATATTTTAAAATTTAAAAAATAAAGTAGAAAGCAATCAGGAGGACACCTGACATTGCCCTTTGACCCCATACACGTGCATACACTGTGTGCACACACACACACACACACCTAGACTAATAAATCCAGCCACATCTTCTGCAGCAAAGGCTCCCTCTACCTCTGTCATCTTCCCAGGGGGGGACAGAATGAGGCTCAGTTCTAACCTCAGGCATACACGACTCTCAGCACCTCTACCTTCATGCCCCTGGAGTTTACTCTGAACGGAACAAGAATAAATAGAGCAGATCACGGCGGAGCCCAAACAGAACAGCTACAGCAAATGGTACGCTGCGTCCTCTGCCTCAGAAATGGAATCGACAATCTGCCGAGCAGGAGCCGTGACTTCTGGGCCAGGGTGTGTGTGTGTGTGTGTGTGTGTGTGTGTGTGTGTGTGTGTGTGTGGCTGGTGCTGACTGTTCCCGGGGGATGACGGGAACGAAGCACTGACAACAGCTGAGAAGAACGCACGGGAGCCCCAGTTCCTCGGACTCCCAGGACCTCCTTTCAAGATTAAGTCACCCTCTCTGAACTCCAGCAGGACCCAGATAATAATCAGGGAAAAACACTCTGCCTTTGTGCTAAAGATACCAGGGAACACCAGCGTGCCTGTTTCCAAATCCAGCGCCACTGGCTCCCAGGAGATCTTTGAACTCGGTGAGCCATCACCCTCCAGCACAGCCACGTCCATCTTCCCATGAAGACAAAGCTCTCACCTTTCTGACCCTGTGCCCTGACCGTGGACATCTGGGAGGATGTGGGAGGTGCTGCAGGGCAGACAGAGATGGGAACAAAACGAAGACAAACTCAAGACCACGGCCTTGGCAGTGATCAGGCCAACAAGAGAAGAGCTCTCTCAGCGAGTCTTTTCCGAGAATCAAGAGTTCCTGAATCTTGGCTTAGGCGCCAAGATGGTGGAAGACCTTACTGTCTAAGAGTATCTGTGGTGACTTTTCTACCACCTTCGAGGCTCATGGAACTGCCTGGTCCTGCCCACGGCCACCTCTCCATAGCTCCACAGGAGATGCACCGGCACAGGAGACCCAGAGCTCCCGAGTCTCAGCGCCACTAGAGAAACCACCGGAGGGAAGGGTGGAAGGTTGGGAGGGGGAGACATGACTCGAGGCAGCAGCAGCAGCCTTATGGGTCGGAAGGGTGAGACGTAAGACATCAGAAAGCTCAGCGCCCCATTCTCCACTCAGCGAGCAAGGCGCCAGCTGGGGCCCCCGCTTCACACAGTGGAAAGTTTCACCATGGCGAAGTGGCCAGCACAAGGCTACGTGCTACTGAGAGACAACTCGTGAACACGGACCTGTGTGGACCTAAAACACTCCCCCAGACCCACTCTCCAGACCTCATCTGGCCGTCTGGCCTGGAGTCACACTCTGACAGTTTACGGTCACAGACAGACTTGCAGCTTGCAGCAGATGGAAACATGCCCCTTTGGCCGGCTCTGGTCCAAAGATGCAGGCACAGTGCGCTGTTTGCAGTTACTTTTAAACGCAGCATCCTCTCAGAGGCCCAGCTCTGGAGAACAGAAACCATTAGTTTAATCCAAGCACACTGTCAGGATTGTCCTCACTAGTGCAACTAAGTAATGCCTGTGCACACAACAGTATTTATTTCTGAATTACACCATGGGGAGGGTGCCAAAGCTGTGCAATGCTCAGTCACGGGGACTGTTAGGGACACTGAGATACTCATGGGAACATTATGCAGCCAAGATCCCAGGTCACCATGATGGAGAGCCATGACCTGCTACGTCACAACCACCAGAATAGACTCCAGCTATCGCAAGGACAGGAAAGTCAACTGAGCACTTACGGTGGCCAGATAGGGGGTGTTTCCTGTCAAACGCACTTGCCAACATCTGTGCATTTTTAAACAAAGCAGCAGGTTCCCCTTTTGTAGCTCAGCCCTCTGTCCCCCAGACACACACACTCTAGGGCCAAAGATCACATTGCTGTAGATAAAGAAATGCGTGCCCTGTTAAAAACCGAGAATATTGTCATTAGGTACGACACTGGGTTGTGGTTAGACATCTTTTTAAGGCAGCTTCAAAGGGGCGGAGCCAGAACATGTAGGTTCTTATGCAAAAGTGGGTGCCAAGGCCTGTGGGGCCCTCTGTAGTATGGAGTGCAGCACCCCGGGGGGCGGGGTCAGCAGTTCAGAGTCATCCTTTGCTACATAGTGAATTCGGGTCCAGCCTGTGCAACATGAAACCCAGCATCAGAAAAAAAGAAGAAAAGGAATAAATGGGTACCAGGCCAGGGAAGAGGCCTAAGAAAGGAGACCCTGCTGAACTCTAGCAAAAAAGAGGACTCTCTGGGTCCTGGGAGGGGGTGAAAGGCCCGTGGGAGGAGAGAAGAGACCTGGGCCACAGCTGATGGAAGACAAGGGCTTTGGAAGGCTTTATGCCCTAGACTTGTGTTTTCACAAGCTCTTGGGGAAGCTTTTTTGCAAGTTGATGCTTAATATTCTTTTTTTTTTAAATTAACTACATTTAAATTTATGTATTCTGTGCATGGCCGGGTGTACAGGTGCGCATGCGCCACAGTCTACAAGTGAGGTCAGAAGCAGCTTGGGAAGCCAGTTCTTTCCCTCAGCCACGTGGGTTCCAGGGATGGAACTCGGGCTACCGGGCTTGGCAGCAAGCGCCCTTCCCCACGGAGCCATCTCTCCGGCCACAGACCATTCTTTTAAGTGGATCAGTACCTAGGCTCTCCGTGCCCCATGTTCTCATCCGGCAGTGGAGGCCTGCAATGGAGGCCACTGGGAGCACCAAGGACTGATTCCAGAGGGGGTGGGAAAGCAGGGGAGTCAGTGACATGAAAGCAGCCACCTCAGGCACTCTGTGAACATTGTCACGAAGAGGCCACCGACACACTGACATCCCCACACCACAGAACCAGCAAGACATTAACGATCACTGTGTCACCAAGAGTGAGAGGGACAAATATGGTCACTCAGGGAGGAGGGAGGGGGAGAGAAGAGGAGAATAAGACTAAGGAGAGGAAGAGGAGGAGGAGGAGGAAAGAGAGAAAGAAAGAGGCTATTACACACACAACCATCAACCATTTTTTTTGTAGAATGTTTGGAAACACACATAACCAGCCTGCATGCTCTTCCCACCGTAGCCTAGAAGGGTCAAAGCTTTGGCCTTGGATCCAACCTCAGCTGCTCTTTTTTTCTCCCTCTCCAGCTCAGCTGATAGCCCAGGGTGGTGCTGGCAGGTTTCAGATACCAGCCACCCTTCATGAATCCAATTCCATCGCCCTCCAGCCAGCTCAGTGGCATCCCTGGCAGGTGACAGATTGGCGAGGGGGTTGGGCAAGAGAGCGGGGATGGAAAGAATTAGATCCTGGGTCGAGCCCAGATTTCTCTGGGAAGAGAGAGACAGTGGGGCCAGGAGCTTCAGAGCAGGTTCTGTGGGCTACGGACTAAGGAGCAAATCAACATTGCTCATCCTCCTGGACCCTGAAGGTGCTCCGTTCCTTGCCAATTGTGTGTCCGAGAAGAAAAGAGAGGACAGACAGCTGCTGACAGAGTCAACAGTGGATGCCAGCTCTGCAGACTGGAGCAGGCTGGACATGGGCTGGGCTTCCTTGTCCAGCCAGCCTGAAGCCCCGCAGCTAGCTTCCTTCTTGCCCCAAACCTAACGACCCCAACAACACTGGCTTTTGGATTGAGCTGCCAGGCAAGGCAAGGAAACAAATCACTGAACTGAACGAGCTCTTCCCACATTTTCTGGGCTCTGGTACCCAAGTGAGAATTAAGCTGCAGTAGGCAACCTTGGGCTGGAGAGCTAGAGAGTGTTCCAGAGGCTAGGGCCTGTGTTTACTCTCAACTCGGTTTCTATGTCGGAAATTTGCTGATTGCATTTGGGCGGCAGGGAGCAAGTATTAAATCTGATAATGCCTGCTGCCACTGAGGCAGGGCCATCTGTCCCAGGGATCTGTGCGCCGATAAGAGCACTCCATCAGGAAGGCAATAAAACCCAGCCAGCCTGAAGGCCGAGACAGGGAGGCAAGGTTCTGGAACAACCTTCTTGGGGCCGGTCTCACCATCTCTGTGGGGTGCTTTCCCCTCCCCCAAGAAGACTTTTGGGGAAACACAGGAGAATGGTTAGCCAAGAGGATGGGGGCTCTGCCCTGGGCTATTTCCCCCTAACATGCAGAATGGAGAAGGTGGAGGATTCTGGGGTTGTCTAAGGCTAGACTAAAGCTGGAGATGCCACTGCTGGAGGCCAAGAAATAATCTCTTGCTCTTTCCTGGTAAAGGCCAGAGGCTCAAAAGGCCAGAAAAGAGACCAATGAGTCCTCTGACCCCCACATGCATGACATGGTGTGTATACACACACACACACACACACACACACACACACACACACACACACACACACACACACACACAGAGTAATAAAAAAAGGAAAAGTATTTATAGCCAGAAAAGGCCCCTAAAGACATCAAAAGCTAAATAAGCAAAAAACAAACAAAAAACAAAAACAAAACAAAAAACAAAAAACAAAAAAACAAAAAAACCAAAACCAAAAAACCAACCAACCAAAACAACCTCCTAATACATAGGAATTGTCCCCACCTGGCTAATCTAATTTATTTATCGAGGTCCTATTGAAATGCCCTTCTCTTGGGGGACAGGGTCTTGCTCTGTAACACAGTCTGGTTTCAAACTTGCTGACACCTGTAGTGAGTATTCTTTCTACCTGTGACCTTGGGGTACCAGCCCCTAGGGCGTGGCCTCTTGGCTAGTTTAAGACCTGAGAAGCACATATGCAATCCCCATCAGACACCCTCCTGTCTCAGCTTCCTGAAAGCTGGGATTACAGGCATGTGCCACCACACCTGGCTATCACAGTCTGTTCCTTCTCACAGTCACAGGTAGCCATAGATACTCTATTTAGATTTCTCCATCACTGGATCTCACAATCCTTGGAGCCAGGGTGACAGTTTGATAGTAATAATCATTTTAGTGTCATGACTTAAGAGTCCAGACTACAGAGCGAGAGAGCAGGGTTCAAATTCTCACAATGTTAGAAACTGGCTGAGAGCCCCTGGGAAAAGTTATTTAACCTGACTCAGCACCAGGGTTCTCATCTGTAAATGGGAATAAGAGTGTCTACCACATGAATTACATGGCATGGGAATTATATCTCAATATACCTATTGCCCACCACCCATTACCCATGCCAAAAGGCTCCTTTAGGGATTAAACAAGAAAATGGGAAATGCCTGCCCATAGCCCGATGTGTATCCAGTGGTTGCTAGGTGGGCATTGTTGTTAATGATCTTGATCATAAGTCTCCATGATCCGACAGCCCTGCCCAAGGCCATCGAACATTAGGATCAATAAACATATTCTGGGCAAGTCAGACCTGCAGACTGGCCTGTCTGGGACTTCTAACTCAGAAGTACTCAGCTGACTAATTATGTTTGGAGAAAACTATATAACTCCCGAGGATTAACAGCTCTCTGCAAGGTCAGCGCTCAGGACGAATGAACGTTACATACGGGGCACCACTACCTGTCAGGAGCCCGAAGTACTAACTCTCAGTGTCACCGGGGCCTGTGAGTGCTCGAAATGTTATAACAGCCTTGTCTCTGGGATTCTACAGGGCAGCATCCCACTGGGGACGAAGTTTCTCACCGTGGCCATCTTCACCCAGGTGCCTGCAGAGAATCAAGTACCTTCAGTCCCCAAGGTGGGCAATGCTGCTCCAAATGGAGAAAAACCACTCCTAGAAGAGGCTTCTGACACCCCTTTCAGATTCAGTGTGTGTGTGTGTGTGTGTGTGTGTGTGTGTGTGTGCGCGCGCGCCTCTGGAATTAAAGGTGATTGTGAGCTACCTAACAGGCATGCTGGGAAACAAACTCAGGTCCTCTGCAAGAGCAACAAAGCACTTTAACTATTGACCCAACTCTCTAGTCCCTCAGATCCTTCTTAACATTAGTTTTTAAGTTAGTGTACAAAAAATGGATTTCATTGTAACATTACCAGTCATCATTATATCACACATCATAGTAATTTGCTCATACTCATCCTATCGTCCTCTTCTGTTTCTCTTCCTGCTCCTGTTGGTCCCCTGTGCCCCTTAATAGGTCCCTTCTGCTTTTGTGTTTTTAATGTAATATAACACACACAGACACACACACACACACACACAGACACACACACACACACACACACACAGACACAGATTCTTGTCCCAAACAAACATTTTAGTTGTGGAATCTTCTGAGCTGAAGAGACCACTGAGCATCACCTAGTCTAGTGGGTTTCCAGTATCTTGGGTCTGTAACAGAGCTTTTGTAACAGGCCAGGCACAGCAGTGTACACCTTCAATCTCAAGCATTTTAGGAGGTGTGGAGGCAGGAGGATGAGGCGTTCAAGAGGAGTCCCACTACATAGAGAGTTTAAGGTCAGCCCAGGCTAGATAAAACTCTGTCTCCAAAAACCAAGAGAGACTGGAGAAAGAAACAAAGAGAGAGAGGAAAAGCTACTTTGTCACTAGAACTGGGGTGTGGACACGTGAGCAGAGAAGGGGGATGGCCACGGGGGTCCGCACGGCTTCTCCTCCACCAGCAGCCATCCTAGATGCCCCTGCAGAACATAGCTAGGATTCTCAATCCGTGGCACCGTGAGTCTCCTGGGGCACAAGTCCTCCTCTCGGTATTTCTGCTGACTGGACACAGAGCCTCTTCCAGCAGCGGATGCTACTGAAGAGCCCCCCCCGCCGCCCCCCAGTCAGCCACAGCTAACATGTCCTCTCAAACTCACACGCACACCTACACAAGACAGTTGTGGGGCAAACCTTCTAGAGGGTGCCTAGGCCTGCTCCAAGGATGGCCCACCTTGGGCTGGAAGACATGGTTCTCCTTCCCCAGGTGGTCCACGATCCCAAAGATACAGAGCGGCCCAGCGAAGCCCAGCAGGTCAGCCAGGATGCGGAACGTGCTGCTGAGGATCAGGCGTCTCCCAAAGGCATGGCAGAGAGCCCTCCAGATGGCCCGGGCACCCTGTGGGCTCTGTGTGTCCTTCCGCTGCCAAGAGAGTCCCACAGTCAGGTCAGAGTCGGTTAGGAATCAGCCATGGAGAGCCCCTCCTCCCCATCACCCTTGGATCCTGCTGCCTGGGGAAACCCTGTGGCCATGCTGTCTGTGAACAGGCAAACTTCAGTAGGAAATCATGGTATCAATGAATGCATAACAGGGCAGATCAGATGGGGAAACTGAGGCCACAGGCATTTCAAGTCACAGTGCCAGTAGGCAGTCATGTGATCAGCACAGCACCCTCTTGATGGATTGGCACCTGCTATGTTCACTCATTACCATGTTTCAATGTTTCCCTGAGTGCCAGCAGACACAGTGAAGGAACACTGTAGAGGGGGTTCAGAGCTCTGGGCGGGGCATGGAAGTTCTCAGGCCTCAGCTGACCTCATCCTGGCCAAATCTGCAGAAATAGTGTAGGGACCAGGACAATACTTGCCCTCCACACTGGGTAGAAACCCCAGTTCAGCCACTGTACTTTAAAATGAAGAGTGCAGGGGATGGGAGAGTCACATAAAGCCATGTCCCTTACCAAGCCTCATTTTCCCCGTTTAGATAGTGAGCATTTTGGACATGCTGACCTAAACTGTAAGGGCCATTCTAACCATGACCTTCCTATGAATATTTGGTCCCAGTATTCTCCTGTTTCACTGAGGGTAAGTCCCTTTCCCTCCACAGGCGTTTGGCCTGCTGCCCTCCGAAATCCTTGGCCATAACTCCATGGGAAGGCAGGCAATGGGTGGTGTGTGTGGCTGGGCCCACTGACCGCCTGAGCATCGAAAGCCATGCAGAGTCGCTGATAGTTGGTGAGGGCTCTCATGGCGATGGGCAGCTTGCCGATGGCCCGCAGGTCGATGGGCTTTTTGTGGGCTGTCTTGATGAAGGCATTCATCCACCAATAGGTCCCTTTTGATAGCAGGTTAACAAAGGGCTGCAGAAAGCGCACACCCAGATCCTGCAGGTCCTCGGGGGGCTTTACTTCCCTTGGTGTCTTGAAGAAGATGTACCTCTGTGGGACATATGGGTATGGGGCAGGAGTGGAGGGTGGGCAAGCGTAACACCTCCCCTTCCCCACCACCCAGCAAGGGTCTAGGTGTGATGGGCTGTAGTTGACCACCAAGACATGCGGCCATCTATGGCCTCTAGGAAAAGGGCCTTGCGTTGTGGCTGTTCATTGAGGCTGGCTTTGAGCTGAGCTAGGGAAGAACTGGGTGGGGGGGGTCACCACTGTTGTCTACAGTGATGGTTACTGTCAGCATCTCCTAGGAGACAGGCCTTGGGGCATGGCTGTAGGCCACATCCACACTGGGTTAACTGAGGAGGAAAATTCACCCTACATGTGGGTAGCATCATTCCAGGATCGGTGTTCCCAACTGAATGGAGAAAGCAGGGGCTAGGGAGAGGGATCATTTGTTAAGAGTCCCTACTGCTCCTACAGAGGACTCCAGTTTGGTTCTGAGCACACAGCTGGGTGGCTCGCAACTGTTTATGACTCCAGTTCCGGGGGATGTGCCGGTCTCTGCAGGCACCCGCATTCATGGACACAGTGCCCCACTCCAGCCCCAGACACACATGCATGCATGCAACTAAAAAACATTTCCTTAAGACAAAGTCTCGCTATGTAGCTCTGTCTGGCCATATAGACCTGGAATTCCCAGAGATCTGCCTGCCTCTGCCTCCTAAGTGCTGGGATTAAAAGTGTGTGCCACTGTGCCTGGCTAATTTTTTAAAAAATGTCTACTATAAATTTAAAGTGCTCCTCGAAAGAGGGAGAGAAAGAGAGATGAGCTAGGCCCCAGCCAGCACTCACCTCTCTCTGCCTCCTAACTGTGAATGCAGTGTGACGAGTCGCCTCACGCTCCTGCCCACCATACCTTTCCTGCCGCAGTGACTCTACCCTTAAACAGTGAGCTACAGTAAATCCTCCCTTTCCCGAGTTGCTTTTATTAGCTACTCGGTCAGAGCAACAATAAAAGTAACTAATACCTATGGAGTTTGCGGAGTCTGAAGTCATGTGGACCTGATTCAAATCTCGCCTCCTGCATATGCTAGCAAACCTTGTCTACCGCATTATTAAGGGAGTGAGGTGCACTGCCTGGGGTCACTGTGAGGATCGGTTGTGGGAGGGAATGTACAGAGGTTAGCTCTCCTGGGGACCATAACCAAAAGCAGAAGGGCCTGACAGGCAGCTTCAAGAGCATTTTGCAGCAGCAGCAGCAGCAGCAGAAGGCCCAAATGAGAAAGGGCCGCCACCCCCGTGAGGGGCCGGAGGGCAGGCAAAGGATTGTCTCACTCACGGCAGGTAGATCGCACCTTTCGGTCGGAAGTCTATAGTACTGGTTTCACTTTAAAATGCACACACATGCCCTTTGCTTAAGCAACTCCCTTCCTTGGGGTCTCTCCCACAGAATAGTGGCAATACACGGAGAGAGAAATATGTTCAATACAACATTATCTGTGAAGTCAAGAACTCGGTAGTGAAGTGAATGTCCATCACTGAACAATGGCTGCACCAATTACAGCCCTTCTATATGGTGGAATATTATGCAGCCACTAAGAGGCTGGACTTGCATCTCAGGCAGCTCAGAGGGAGTCCTAAGAAATACTGGATAAGAAGAACATGACACATAACACAGTATATACTATGATCAACTTTCACGAAGCAAATATTGAAGGGAAAAACATATTAGCTCATGTGTGCTGAGGGGAAACCACTAAGTGGATTTGTTTAGATAGATGTGGACGATGTCGTATTAATAAAAATACTATGGGGAGTGAGTAGGCTGTTAGTTTGAGTTATCTGGGAAGCGGGGATGGGGTCAGGGCAAGAAGGTACCACTCTAAGGTAGAGAAGAAAGAGGGAAGGAGGAAAACAGGATGACAAAGCAAAGGACACAGACAGGCACTCAGGAGACTGAGGCAGGAGGACAGAAAGTTCGAAGGTAGCCTGGGGTACAAAGTGAGACCTTGTCTCAAAGAACCAACCAGTCAAACAGAACAGAAAAGGCACATGAGCAGTGGTCTCCACTGATTCCTGTGCTCTACCCATTTGTGAGTGCTCTGCTGAGTCCCTGTCACCAACAAAAGCAGAGAAAAGCAGTCCCTTATGTTTCCTCTTCTCTCCGAGAGTCAACCCATCCTCGTCCTTCCCTCTCTCTCTCTGGGTACCTGGGGTGGAGGGCTGTGATCTGATGGAATGGCTCCCCTGAAATCTACCTATATCCCCGTGCCCTGTCCAGGACAGGTAAAGCCCACATGCAAAGCATACCTGGGTCAGCACCACACTTCCCTGCTTACCCTCACCCTGATGACGTTGACCTCCACAAGCAGCAACATTCCATACAGAATCACCAGAAGCCCCGTGAGACAGAAGCGTAGCTGAGAGAAGCCAATGGCGTGGTCATAGAACTTGACAAACTTGATGGTCTTAGTGATGAAGGCCAAGGTCCAGTAGATGAGCAGAGCTGCAGAGGGAGGAGAGGAGGAGAGGATGCCTGAGCATGGCATGAGTGTGCCTCTACAAGCAGGCAAGCATGTGGGAAAAGAGAGAATGCATGTATGACTATCACATTATCCCTGTGATCAACCAATCGATGGGCTGACTTTTGAGACAGTCTTATATGTTATCTGAGAATGACCTTGAACTTCCATTTTCCTGGACTCCTCTTCCCACGTACTGTGATTACAAGTGTGAGTCACCACAACAGGCATTCCAACACTGTGACAGACGTGCTCAGAAACACTGACATCATGAGTCCAACAGGTCAGACAAGTAACAGTGAGGACAGGAAAAATAGCTTCTCCAAGTCAACTAAGTTACAAGCACTTGAAACACATTTTCTCATTTCCCACAACCTTGAGGTGGTTGTGGCTGGTCATCCCCATCTCAACCAGTCAAGGGGACTAAAGTTCAGCAAGGCTGGGTAACCCATGCATGGTCGCGGCAGCGTTAAGCGGCAGAGCTGGGCTCGCCAGTCTAGGGTGACTTCAGGTGGAATTCTCAAGCTGGGAACATCTTAACGATCAAATATCCTGTTTGATTTAGATGAGGACACTGAGGCCTGTAGAGATGAAGTGAATCAGGCATGTTCACCATCAGCTTGTGATGGCTAGAAGGTGAAGGAGGTTCAGGTCCCTGTCCTCACAGCCCAGAGCCCACAGCACCCCAATAACGTTCGCCTGGAAGCCTGGGGCTATGGGGGGACACAGAAAGAGCAACGTTTAGCACCATGGGGCAGTGCAGTACAGTGATTAGAGGTGGAGCCCTGAAGCCGGACTCACCCAGATTTACTCATAGCTGTGAATGCAGCCCAACACAAAGTCACACACTTACCTAAACACTATGGCTTTTGTTCTGTAAGTCACTGCAGAGTCCCCTGGAGTAGATTTTGTAGACGACACCACCACATTGTAATGTGAAAAGGTCAAACACACTGGAGCTGTAACCCTCTTAGACCTGAATTTTCTCATCCATCATGGGGGGCAGTGACAGCACCCCCAAAGGTGTTTGGGAGCAGTGTGTGGAAAGCATTTAGCACAGGGAGCCTGGTGTGCAGCGTGGTTGCTCTTTGGGCATTAGCTGTTGACATTCTTATGAGGGCTGGATTTCAGATTTGGAGTAGTCTGCTTCAGAAGCCCTGGGTGGATTCCGTCCTGAATTCTCACCCTCCCTCCTAAACTGCCAACTTGTCACTGTGAGCCTGTGAGAGCAAACCCCAACACAGCTAGTTAAGTGGCCCCAGGGGGTGTTGCAGCCTCAGCACCCTTGTCCTGAGAGTCTATTACAATGAGGCCCCCCACCCCCAAGCCAGGCCACAGTGAATAATAAAGGAGACCTGCACTCTGACCTCCACCCAAGTCATCGGGCACCCTTTGGGAAAAATATGAGATCTGTTTGACCTATATGTGGGCTGAGAAGCAGGTCAAGACACCAGGCCTGACCATGTGGCCAGGACTGAGTGTGGGCAAGAGGAGAGATGGAAAGGTCCTCAGGACTGCCCCCACTGTGTTAGTCTCCAGACCACGGGGATCTACAGGTGGAGGCCACCCCTGGCATGGGTTATTTCCCATGTATTGGCTATCTTTTGTCCAGAATGAGAGGGTCACCTGCTGAGGCAGAGACTTGAGTTTAGCGCTTTGGTTTGGGAAGGTGGAAGGTCCTGGAGATGGACAGTGGTGTTGGCTGCATGGCTGTGTAAATGTTCCCACAGCAATGCACATGTCATGGCTAACATGGTCAATACTATACACATACAACACACACATACAACACACAAAACCCAAAAAGAGGCAAGAGAACCTTGTTTGAGGCCAGTCAGGGCTACACCGGGAGACCACGTCACAAAATTAAGAATGAACAAGCAACAATGTAACAGTAACAGTAACAACAACCGAGACAAAAGGCACACCACCGCTCATCAGTCCTGAGCCAGGACCAATACCTGTGTGCGGCCTCCATCCTTCCTGCTGTCCCACTCCGGCCATTCTTTCTCAGATCCATTTATGCCTCTGTTCCTCAGGGCCTTTGCACACTCTCAGCTCTGCCTGAAGCCCTTCTCTCCTTTCTGGCAGGCCCATTCCCCTCTCTTGTCTCTCTCTGGTGTCCTCTGGGGCTCCAAGATTACATTTCACGGGATAGTTTAAGCTGTATCGTGGTTTACCTTCTTGTGGGACTCCAGGCCTGTGACCAGATGCGAGCCTCCGAAGGGGGCTGGCTCTTCCATGAACTGCCCTCTATCCCCACAGCTCAGCACCCCCTTTTGCCTGATCTAGAAATTTCTGGAGCTGTAGAGCTTTTCCTGGGGGCAAAACTCCAACTGGGGGAGCTGAGGAAAGTGGAGGAGTCACTGGTTTCTTGGGAAGTATGGACACACCCATAGTGATTTGTGCGAGGAAGACAGAACCATGTGCTTGCTGGGAAATGGAAATACTAGCTTCCGGGTGCCTGTGGTGTCTGCAAGACTCTGCTGAGCCTGGCCCTGGTGGTTCCTTATATGGGGAGGGTCCTCTTGGGGACTGCTCTCTGAAGCTTGGAGCTAACATCTGCCTTTCTGGATGCCAACCCAGGCATATTCCTTCATTGACACGGAGTCCTGGGGCAGGGTAACAGCTGGAGGGTCCCGATGGAGCATCCCATCTACCATGGGAAGGCAGACCTGTGACTAGATATTAGGAAAATGTCCTCTGCCAGAAGACAAGACAGCCATGTCCCTGTCAGAGCACAGAGAGCCCCACATTCTAGTGTCTATTACACGCTGTGACTCTTGAATCTCAAGGACTTCCTGACACACCACCAGAGGCACAGCCTGGCCACAGACTGTAACTGCAGGTGATCGTCGGCTACACAGCGGCAGATCTAGACTTAGAGCTTTGGGGGCAAGAACACAGCTTGAGGACCCTTAGAAGCAGCTAGAAGCCTGCTCAGTTGCTTGATCTTGGTGATGCCCCCTGAGTAGCTGGGTAGACCAGATCAAGTCACCCAACCCCTGAGCGGTGGAGGGAAACAATAATGGTACCACCTCACAGGGCTGCCACGGGACTGAGTTAATAAGACAGGACAGAGTTCGACATGTAGGTAACACTCAATGAGTGTTTGCTGGTGCTGTTTTAAGCCTTTCTATTTCACATCTGTAGGCAACACCGGGGAGCTCCAGCTCCAGCAGAGCTCCTGTGGGCATTAGCGAGCCAAACCAGGGAGGGTGTGGAGCACAGGGTCCAGCCCACGCTACACACTCCATAAGGGGCAAGCAGCATGGCTGCTGTTTCTGCCTGGAACCCCAGTCATTCACGTCAGGCTCAGGCATTAAATGCCATCCATAAACCCTCATCTGCTGAACACATCTGCCACCCCACCCTTCCCCAAACACCCAAGTGATTTATCTAACTGCACACTTGACCCTGGAGTCGACAGTCCAATGACATCTCAAATCCAACATGCCTGAAACCCTGATGCACACCTTGCCCCTACCTCCCCCCTGGGGCCACCTCAGTGACCTTTCCCCTGGTGGTCAGACTCCAGGTTTCCACAGGTGGCCCTGCTCACTGGGCTTGGCCGTGTTGGCCTCACTGCCAGGCACATTCAGGTCAGATGACCTCTGCAGGCTGACTCTGCTTGGAGTCTCCCCGAGCACCCTGTACAGACAACCACACCCACCACTCTGCTTCCCTGCACCCAACTTGCTTCCCCCACAGCATCCACAGCACCTGCTCCTTGGTTAATTTACCATCTTTGCCCGTCTGTCTCCTCCTCCAGACCACAAGCTCCACGGAGGCAGGCAGAGACCTTCTCTTTATTTCTGACTCCTAGCCTGAGTGAGTGCTCAGTAAATGCTGGCTGGAGGAAGAAAGGCCCTCCCCATCCTTACCGATCAAAAGCTTGGGGAAGTTGGAGGTCTCAATGTTATGATAGTAGACCACAGAGGTGACGGCAGCCATGAACGCCATCCCAGCTGGCATGTACAAGTGGAGGTGGCGGGATTCTGTCACCCTGCGATGGGAGAAGAAAGAGAGAAAATCAGAGAGAGGATGTGGATGTGGCCAGCACCTAGTAGAGCAGCACAGGTCTTATTATGCTTGCTGCTCAGCACACAGTAGGACCTCGGATAACCACGGCCTGGATGCCCATATGCTGGTAGTTCTTCCCAGACGCTATCCCAAACATTCTGTGCACTCCAACTCACTCAGTAACAGCCCCATTTAACGTGAGCGGCACAGGTAAGCACCGGCAGTATCTGCAGGCACAGTACTAATGATGCTGATGGCGACCCACGCTTGCTGAGTATCTGTCCCATGCCGAACATGATTCTAAGTACCTGATGAATAGTAAATTGTTCAGTGAAGCCCCCATGAAGTGGGCACCCAGTCACCCTGTTCTATAACCAAGGGAACTGAGGCACAGATTGACTAAAGTCACATGCCCGAAACCACGCCTTTGCCCTCCTCCTCAGGGCTGGGGGCAGAGACTACTAGACGGTGCCCTCCTGCTTTGACTCACAAAGGCCTCTGTGCTAGCAGGAGGAGGGTACGGTGACAATCAACCCACATCTGGAGCCAGGGTCTCCTCCCAGACCTCAGCTTCAGCCGAGAAGTATGAAGGGTTGCCTTACTTTCCTGATCACGCTCTTCCTACAGACAGCAACACACAGACCCAGCCCGGCGCAGCACTCAAGGCCCAGGCAGCAGGGCCTCCAGCAACCTCTCTAGCACCGCCCAACCTGTTCTTTCTACACCAGCAGTGCAGGAACCCTCTCCACCCCAGAGGGTCCCTTTCAGCCTCCTGCCTCAGTAACGTCCTTGCTTATACTATTGCTGGATCCAGCAGGCCAAGTGCCCTTACCCTGGAGAAGCTAAGCACAGGCAAAGACCAGAGCTGCTACCTGACTCAACAGTCCACGGGAGGACTGCTCCAGATGGCCTGAGGCCGAGGGGGAGAAAAGGACAGGGTGGGTAACCAGGGGAAGCTCCCCAGAGGGTGTGGAACCAGGTTGGGCTTTGAAGGACAGATATTTGTTTATCAGAGGAGTCACGCCATATGGAGAAGAGCACCACACCAGGAGTCTGGGGACTCTGGAGGGACCCAAGTGCAGGCATGGGGGCAGCATGGGCTGTTTACCAAACAGCCTCCTCCCCTTGCTGCTTGACGAAGAACCACAAATTATCCAGCCCCTAAGACATAGATGGTGACCAGCTTAAGTGGTCTACCAATTCCATACTCCTTTGCCAGGGGTTGGTTTGAGGGTGGCCACGCAATTCTGGCCACTGAGGTGTTAAAGTCAAGTCTGTAGAACATGACCTCCCCGTAAGGAAGAGGCATGGCTGGAACACACCTTTCCAAGCTTGCCCCTTCCTTCTTACGGGATACTTGACACAGGGCAGCCACTTTGTGCTCATGAGGAAGGGATGGCAGACGGTGGAGTAAGACTGAGTCCCTGCAGATTACCAAACTGCAGAATCAGCCAGAAAAGGTAATTTTCTAGATTTCTCATTAAATGAGGCGCTTAGTGATGTCCTTTCAGCCTTTATATTCTCAGCAAAAGGTCTTGCTAATAGAGGAGATACAAATGGCCAAGGGCAGAGGACAGACAACCGCTGTCCGGGGACAGGGGGTTTCGGAACTCTGGTCTCTGTACTAGAAATAATGTGGAAGTGAATTGAATATTAACTATAATTGGAACAATTATGCCACAGTATCAGTTATAATAGATCTTAAATGCTTTGCTGAGTGATTCAGAATGAAATAGCAAAGAAATTTGGTACAAATTTTCTTTATGTCTGTCGGGTGTATGGTGATTTGGGGAAACACTCTCCCCATATGCTTCCCCCTCTCTCTTCTCGTTACCCTGCGTGCTTTGGCTGCTCTGAATTAACAGGATCGCGCACAGGCACAAGCCCCTGAGGAGGCAGCGTCACTACAGATTGAAGATGCCTCAGTTAGTACTAAATGTGGCTGAGCCTAAGTCAGATCCCAGCTAGAGACTGCTGTCTTACCCAGCTCCGGCCCCACATGCCACAGGCCAGTGGGGAAACGGGGAGCTGCAGGGCAGGTGTATGACTTCACCCATCCATCCCTTCCTCACACTTGCTGACTCAGGGATGTCCTCCCCACAGACCAGGAGCCCAGTGTCCAGCGAGAGACATGCCTTATGCCTCGGAGGAAACCAACGCAGTGGGCCTGGGGTGCATGGTGGGGGGTGCAGAGAGTAGCGAGAGTGGGTGTCTGGGCTACTTCCTTCCAATCCCCATGTCCTGGGCATACATCCTCTGCTCCAGGCTCTGTGGCTGGGCTCTGGACCCTGTGCATTTCCCATTTCACCCTCCTCAAACAGGCAAGTGAGGGCTCTAGTACTTATTTCACAGATAGAAAAGGCAAGGTCCAGAAAGGCAGAGTGACATGCAGTTCCCACAGCTGGCACTGTCCAGGGCTCCCTCCTCTTCGGTGGGGCATTTTCCTGTCACCCAGCCAATTTTAACCTAGTGGTCCTACTGGCCCAAGGGCTCACAAGTCCCTTTCCTCAGTATTCAGTGACACTTTGGAAGGGTCCTGAGGAGGGGGTACAGACTGGTCCCTGGCGACTTAAGTAGAAGCATGCCTTCTTGTTGGTCTAGAAGGCTTTGATCAGTAGTAGGACCCAATGCCTTCAGGAGTCCAGGCATGACATTAGTATGGACATCTGGATGCATGGATACTAAGGAGCAGGAGGTGCAGGACAGAAATCCCGCCCCCTGGGGACAGCTGCAGGGTTGAACACTGTCTAATTACAGCTCAGATGAGCTGGACCTCAGATGCTCCAGCCACAATGTCCACCCACAACTGTGACATCAGCTCCTGAAACAGTCCCTGAGGCTCACTGACTCCTCCATTCTGTCTTAAAGATGGCTGCCCCATATCCCCCTCTGTCTCTTTATGCGGACACACTGCATCTCCCACTGCGGTCATCCCTTACCTATCCTCTGACTCATCTGCCTCTGACTAGACCAACATACACTTGGCCTCTCCCTTAGGGGTGCGTGTGAGGGTGTCTCTCTTGGGCTCAAAACCGAGAGTCAAATCCAACTCAGGACAGGCAGTCTGCCATCCAAATGCCTCCTGTTGAGCCCCAGATCTGATTCTCAGCCTCAGTCCCATGGCTCCTTCCACATGTCAACTGTGTTAGCCTTCTCCATTCCTCCCGCCCCTGATGGATAGCCTCAGTTCCAAGGCCATCTCCACACACGCAGCTTTCCTCCGGGTCTCAAATCATGACTGCCCAAATCATGCTGGTCACCTCTGCCGTAGGCCCAACGCACCTGTGCCTGGTCCCTCTTGCTCTTGTGCCATAGTCTCCCCACTCCTTAACTCCTTCCTCCGACGGCCACAACACCTGTCATCCTTCGGGGCTCAGCGCCAAAGCCCCCTCCACCAGGGAACCTGTCTAACGCTGCCGTCTCCTCCCCTCCCAGACCATGCCCTTGCGGTATGATTTTATTTATCCTTCTGGGATTCAATAAATGTCTGCAGAGCTTTTGTGTGCCCTGCACTGTGAATACAAAAAGGACCAGCACCTAAGATCTCACCAGACATCCATGGAGTCTTTCCGACAGCTTTGCAAACCGAAACTTGAGCATACATTCTGATCCGTAGGAGAGGTGGGGAAGGGTTGAGTGTGGGGCGGAGGATGGGGGTAGAGGCAGGCGGGACTGGACTGTGACAAACAGCAGTGCCCAGAGACGCATGACTGAATCTTGTAAGCGAATGAGAACCGAGGAAAAGCCTTCAGTAAGAGCAAGTGACATGCTCAACTGTCTTCTTACTTCCTTCAGCCACTTGAGGAAGACCAGGAATGTCCCACAGCAGCTGGGGCAACCTGACAGGCTCTAGAATGGTTTTTACAGGAAACTGGTACAGACACCTGCATTCCCTTTACCCTCCTGGCTGGGTTTCGTGTGTGTCTAGGGTCCGGCACAGTTCACACCAGGCAAAGGGTTGTAGGATCTAACAGCCATGGTACTGGTTTGTGTAAGGCATGGGAGCAGGCCCAGGGAGGGTCTCCTTAGGCTTCTTTAGAACTCCCCTGGAGCAGATCCACTCAGTCCTCAGTCACTCACTTACCCATCGGATAGGATCCCCTCAGCGATCTCACACACAAGGACAAAGAGCAAGATGAAGGTGAGGATCCAGCGCAGGTTGTGCCCTGGGAAGTGCAGCCAGGTGCTGTGGTGAATGTGCACCTTGGAGCTCTGGCTGCCCCATCCTGCGGGAGAGATGCAGAAGGTAGAAGGCCACCTGAGGAGGTCCACCGTGGGGATAGGGTAAGTGCACACAAATCCTACTTCCCCACTGCTGAGCATACCAACTAACGTCTAAGTACAAAGCCAGGACCCGCAGCACCGTCCTAAACAGGTACCACACTGACCTCTTGTGTGACAGGTTATCCGTTCTGTTTCATTTCCGACACACATATGGGCATAGACTGCACATTTTCTTTCTATTTCTAGCTAGTCATTTATCTTTGTCAGTAACTAGCAACTTCCTTCTACAGCAACTTTTTATTTTTGAGACAAGGTCTAATGTTGACCACACTAACCTTGAACTTCCCATGTAGCTGAGGATGACCTTAAACTCCCTGAGCCCCCTGCCTCCACCTCCCAAGAACTGGGATTGCCAGGGTAGCCCGGTTCAGCAACTTCTTACTAATTCAGTTTGATGGCCACTCGACTTTCCTCTTAAAGAATTTTTAAGATTTGCTGTTTCTCTTAATTAAAGTAAATGAACAGTTGAGGAGTTGTGTTAACAGCCTCTGTGAACAGAGCTGATTGGCCCGGGAAAGTCAAAGTCTTGGGAGGGAAGGGAACCAGAGAGAAGAGGATTGTCCTGACTCGGGTGCCCAACTTTGTAGACCACTTTCTGGCAAGTGCGCTGGTAGGGCTGCTAAATCCGGTGCGAGCTGATCCACAGTCCTGGAGAAGTTGCACTCAGAAGACTCACGCTTTGTGGGGTGGTGGGGTACCGGCACCCAAAGTCTATCTCCTAGCCCAGCGTGCACTAGACCCCGGGCCCAGGAGAGACTTCTGCCCACGGTCCGGCCACGCCGGGACAGCGCAGGGCTTGCGGGCCTTCACCACCAACCCCCCCCCCCCCCACCAGCTGCAGCCTGCGCTCCCGTCTGAGTCCAGCTGTGGCGGTGACAGCGCGGGCCTAGGGAAGGGGTGGCCCGGCTCCTGCCGCTGCGCCACTCAGGGTGTGGCCAACCCCCTCACGATCTTCCCTGATCGTGCGCGCGGGGGAGGGGTGGGGGGGCATCCCAGGTCAGGCCTTACGGTAGTAAAACTTGGGGATCCCTAGAGTGTTGAGTGCCCATCGTGTTTGGCGCGGGCTCAGGAATGGGGATGGTGGGAGGGGGAAAGGTGCAAGGGCGGAGACGCAGAGCAGAGGACCTAGGGAGCCGGTGCGGGACCGCCGGGACCGCGCATCCCCCCTCCCCCCGGGCCGCGCGTCCTTCCCCCGCGCGCCCTCCCGCCTTCCGCCGCGGCGCGCGCTCACCGATGAAGAGGATGGGGAAGGTGATGAAGAGCAGGAAGACATGCGGTACCACGTTGAGCGCGTCCACGAAGCAGCCGTTGTTGAGGACGCCCTGGTCCACCCGGTAGGCGGCCGAGTGGTTCTCGGTGCCGCAGAAGGCCAAGGGCATGGCGGCGCGCGCACGGGATCGGCTCGGGCTCCGCGCGCCTCCCGCGCCTCTCTTCCTCGCAGCTCCCAGCGCTCCCGCACGGCCCGCCCCGCCCCGCCCCGCCCCGCCCCCACCTGCCGCGGGGCCCCGCCCCATCCCGCCCGCCAGCTGCTCTGGTGGGGTGAGGGTCGGGTCTCACCCAATGCGCACGTGCGCTGGGTGCTCAGGCACCGGGGGGTCTGAGTGGGAGTCATAGCCAAGATGATACGGGTGAGCCCCCAGTACGTGGATTTGGGATTCCCGAAAGTAAACCTGCCCGAGCAAGGCTCCGATTGATGTACGGGAGATCAGAGGGGTCCCCACGGGAACAGAGTAGCACAAGCCCTCACCGGAATCGGTCCAGAGAAACTGAACAACTTGAACTTAGGAGAGTGCTTGGGAATTTTCCAAGTGTCTCGGGCGCACGAGGTCGCAGAGGAACTTCACAGCCTGTAGATCTTTCCCAAAATGAAAGCAAGGTGGTTATATGACTGACCTGTCGAGTCCCGCGTGACCTATCGAAGGGTTCTGAAGGGGGGTGGTGTGTGGAATTGAGAAATGATAGCTATGAAATATAGAGGCAGATGAAGAAAAAGACAGAGACACAGGATAGCTTCGGGAGGGCTCTGGGTCAGTACCACAGACTCCTGAGTTTATTACTCATAGCCTTTATATACCCAAAGCAAGGGGGGCAAAAAGACCTCCCCCTTTCAAGGACATGATGGTTCAAGGTACGAAGTACAGTCAAGTGTAAACACCTCTTTAGTACTCAAGACATCTGGTAACCACGCCTTTGGACGAAACATCCTATTGTGGGGGTGAGGGTGGGAAACAAGCTCGGGCTCTCTGACCTTGAGTCAATATGAAAACACGGCACAAGCTGGGGTCTCTGTGGGCTCCCACACTGACCCAAGATCTCCTTCTAGCCAGTGGGAAACTAGCCTTAAATCCAGCTCCTCTGCCCTTGTGATTATATATATATTCACAAGTTTTATTCAAATACAATGCTATTTTATCGAAGAGACTTCAGCATCCATGGATTTGGGTGTCTAACAGACATTCTGGAAAAAAAAAAATCCTCCATCGAAACACAGTGGCAATTTTACATGCATAATACACACTACAAAGTACTAAACACATTAGGCGAAACTGCCTTCATCTTTTATCTTTATAATCCTATGAAATATATCTATTTTTAAATTTTCTTACTTTTTTACATCCCAACCACAGTCCCTGCCCCTCCTCCCAGTTCCTCCCAACCCCCTTCTCTGCACCCCCCTCCACTCCTGTTTCTCTTCGGAAAAGGGCAGGCCTCCCATGGATATCAACCAGCCATGGCAGATTGAGTTGCAGGAAGACTAGGCACCTCCTCTTCTATTAAGGCTGGATGAGGCAACCGAGTAGGAGGAAAAGGGTCCCCAAGCAGATAACAGAGCCAGAGACAGCCCCTGCTCCCACTGTTAGGAGTCCCTCAAGAACAAGCCACACAACTGTGTCATATGTATCATATGCCTAGGTCAGTCATGCAGGCTCCCTGGTTGGCAGTTCAGTCTCTGTGAGCCCCTAGGAGCCCAGGTTAATTGATTCTGTGGGTTTTCTTGGGTGTTTTTGACCCCTCTGACTCCTACAATCCTTCCTCCCCCTCTTCACTAGGATTCCCCGGAGCTCCACCTAATGTTTGGCTGTGGGTCTCTGCATCTGTTTCCATCAGTTGCTGGAGGAAGCCTCTCTGATGGCAGCTGGGGTAGGCACCAATCTATGATTACAAAAGAATATCATTAGGAATCATTTCATTGACTTTTTTTTTTTTGTCGGTCATGTTTGATTCTATCCAAGGTCTCTGGGCCATCCAGCCTCTGGGTCCTGGCCCTCCAGGCAGTGTGAGAGATGGGTTCCCTAGTCTTAGCTAGGGTCACTCTCATATAGATTCCTGAGAGTTCCCATTGCACTAGGTTTCTAGCTTGTCCCAGAGATGCCCTCCCTCAATCCATTTGTCTCTCCCAGGACTCTCTCCTTCCATCCTCCCCCACCTGATCCCCCTGTTCCCATCCCCACTCCCCACTCAGAACCCCCCCTCCACAGGCAATGTCTATTCTATTTCCACTTCACAGTGGGATTCATGCATCCCCTCCTTGGGCCTTCCTCGTTACTTAGCTTCTCTGGGTCTGTAGATGGTTATCCTTTACTTCATGGTTAATAACCACTCATAAGTGAGTACATACCATGTTTGTCTTTCTGGGTCTGGGTTACCTCACTCAGGACTCTCTTTTCTGGTTCCACCCACTTGCCGGCAAATTTCTTGATGTCACTGTTTTTAACAGCTGAGTAATACTCCATTGTGTAAATGTACCACATTTTCTTTAACCATTCTTGCGTTGAGAGGCATCTAGGTTGTTTCCAGGTTCTGGTTGTTACAAATAATGCTGCTATGAACATAGTTGAGCAAGTGTCCTTGTGGTATGGTGGAGGTTCCTTTGGGTATATGCCCCAGAGTGGTATAGCTGGGTCTTGAGGTAGATCAATTCCCAATTTTCTGAGAAACCACCATATTGATTTCCAAAGTGGCTGTACAAGTTTGCACTCCCACCAGCAGTGGAGGAGAGTTCCCCTTGTTCCACATCCTCTTCAGCATGAGCTGTCAGCTGTGTGTTTGATCTTGGCCATGCTGACAGGTGTAAGATGGAATCTCAGAGTCATTTTGATTTGCATTTCTCTGATGGCTAAGGATAATGAACATTTTAAAAGTGCTTCTCAGCCATTTGATATTCCTCAGTTGAAAATTCTCTGTTTAGATCTGTATCCCGATTTTTAATTGGATTATTTGGTTTGTTGATGTCTAGTTTCTTGAGTTCTTTATATATTTTGGATATCAGCCCTCTATCAGATGTGGAGTTAGTGAAGATCTTTTCCCATTCTGTGGGCTGCCGTTTTGTCCTATTGACAGTGTCCTTTGCCTTACAGAAGCTTTTCAGTTTCGTGAGGTCCCACTTGTTAATTGTTGATCTTAGTGTCTGTACTATCATTGTTGTATTCTGGAAGTTGTCTCCCGTGCCAGTGCACTCAAGGCTATTCCCCACTTTCTCTTCTTTCAGGTTTACTGTATCTGAATTTATGTTGAGGTCTTTGGTCCAGTTGGACTTAAGTTTTGTGCAGGGTGATAGATGTAGATCTATTTGCATTCTTCTACATGCAGGTATCCAGTTATGCCAGCACCATTTGTTGAAGATGCTTTCTTTTTTCCATTGTATAATTTTGGCTTCTTTGTTGAAAATCGAGTGTCCATAAGTATATGGATTTACTTCTGGGTCTTTGATTCAATTCCATTAATCAATCTGTCGGTTTTTATGCCAATACTATGCAGTTTTTATTACTATTATTCTATAGTACAGCTTGAAATCAGGGATGAGGACACCTCTGGAAGTTCTTTTATTGTACAGGATTGTTCTAACTATCTTGGGTTTTTTGTTTTTCCATATGAAGTTGAGTTCTTTCGAGATCTGTGAAGAATTATGTCAGAATTTTGATGAGGATTGAATCTGTAGATTGCTTTTGGTAAGATTGCCATTTTTACTATGTTAATCCTACCTATCCATGAGCATGGGAGATCCTTCATCTCCTGATAGCTTCTCCAATTTCTTCTTCAAAGACTTGAAGTTCTTGTCATACAGGTCTTTCATTTGCTTGGTTAGAGTTACCCCAAGATATTTTATATTATTTGTGGCTATTGTAAAGGGTGTTGTTTCCCTGATTTCTTTCTCAGCCCATTTATCATTGGTATATAGGAGGGCTACTGATTTTTTTTTTAAAGTTAATCTTGTATCCAGCCACTTCGTTGAAGGTGTTTATCGGCTGTAGGAGTTCCCTGGTAGAATTTTTGGGTCACTTACGTATACTTTCATGTCATCTGCAAACACTGATACTTTGACTTCTTCCTTTGCAATTTCTATCCCCTTGATCTCCTTCAGTTGCTTTTACTTATGACAGACAGACAGACAGACAGAGATGGAGACAGACAGACAGATACACACACACACACACACACACAGAGAGAGAGAGAGAGAGAGAGAGAGAGAGAGAGAGAGAGAGAGAGAGAGAGAGAGAGAGAGAGAGATGCTTGTGCCAGCCAAGGCCAGAATAGAACTTGGATCCCCTGGAGCTGGAATCAATGGTGATTGTGTGCTGCCTGGCATGGGTGTTGCTGGGAACAGAACTCAGGGGCTCCACAAAAGCCCCCATGGGAGTTCTCTTAACCACGGCGATGTCTCTCCAGTGCCTGATAGTTTTTAATTGTCAAGTTGCCACAACCTAGAATCAATTAAGAGCCTCAGTTGAGGAATTGCCTATGTCAGGCTGGCCTGTGGGCATGTCTGTGGGTAATTGTCTTGATTATTAATTGATGTAGGGGGACCCAGCGCGCTGTGGGCAACACTACCTCATGAGCCCTGTATAAGAGTGGAGAAAGCTAGCTGAGCACTAAGAGAGCGAGAAAGTGCGGTCCACGTGCTTCTTCTTTCTGCTCTTGCCTATGGATGTGATGCTTTAAGTGTCTGTATGTACCCACTCCGTTGCTGTGGGCTCTGTCATTCCTTTATCATCGTCGTCGTCATCATCGTCATCATCATTGTCCTCATCGTCGTCTATGGGATCTTGCTATAGAGCCCTCACTGTATGGCTCAGATTAGCTTCAACTCATAATAACCTTCCCGCCCTAGGTTGGATTTTTCTTTTATTCTTTTTTTCTCCACATTTTCTGCAGTATTTTTTGTTCGTGCGGTTACATGCTCAGCCATCCTGTCTCTTTCAGTAGGTCAGTCATGAATGCATAACATTTTAGGCAGATGAGGACTGCGCCCACAACAGGACATCCTTCTAGAGTAGACTGCCTACTGCTGCCATAGGCATCTCTGTTCATATCAGTCGCCACAGGCTCTGCTGGGTGCTCGGTGATGGCATCACCCAGTGGCATTCCTCAGAGCATATCCCCAGTGTGACGCAGCGTATGACCACACAGGATTCCCTGTTCTGACTCTGCCCCAACTTCTTGTGTGGCTTGGGAGCAGTCACCTTTCTGAGCTTTAATTTCATCATTTTTAAATGGAAAGAAAAAGCCAGATAGGTTGGGATGAGATCTCTGGTACAAAGGGGCTTTGCATGTGGGGGAGGCATGTTCTCTATGGTCATTCAGTGTCCACCACAACCCCACACTTGCCTCTCCTGGGTCCTTAAAATAAATGAAAGGTGTGGTCTGTAAAGTTCTAGTGAAGAGAGCTGCAGGTGGGCAGAAGAGTGTTTAGTTTGCAGTCTTGGGGACCTGTTTACCTCAGGGACACATACTGTGCAGCTGCCAGTGACTGACGACGTCTACTCCCCCCTGCCACATCTATCCCTAAAGTGAGACCACACAGCCCACTGCCTGACAGGTGGGTTTGAGAGTTCTTTTGAAAAGCATGGTGTCAGCTGCCCAAGGAGGCATGATCAGATTGCTCTGTGGCTGAATCATCTCAGAACTGTGGAATCACCTCAAATGCTCATCAGTACAGGGCCAGTGGAAACACAAGCAAAATGCAGTGTTGTCCTTCCCAGGGCCGCAGTGGGCAAGCACAGAGAATGAAGGGGGCTGCACACTGAGAAGGAAGTATCTTCCAGACACAGGCATGGAGGAGCACACACTACGTGGCATCCTTTATGGATGAGAAAGACTTGCATGTGTCTGCACAGTGAGGGGCGGGCCTCTAGGCTTGCTCACTCTGGAGGCCCTGCCACTTCTCTTGCGGCAGACTGAAAGGCCAGACACAAAGCATACCCTAAGCAAGGGTACCCCACTTTGAGAATTTGCAACCATCCTCTGGCAGAACAAATACTGACCTGAATTGAGAGTTCTGGGTTCTCACTCGCTGGCAGGCAGGGTGGACATGGCCCTTCTAATGCTAATGTTGCTCAGGCCTTTGTGTGGCTAACTGGGTGACGAGCGACCATGGCAGAGGGCATCCTCATGTTGATAATGTCAACAATGGGCTAGGTGGCAGTTCAGAAAATGAATCTTTCCACTAGTCCCAGCCAATAATGGGCTGGTTAAAAACACAAGCAAAATTCAATGTGCATCCATTGTGTTGTAGTTAGGTAGTCTGCTGTGACAAAAACCACTTAAGGGAGGAAGAATCTGAGGGCCCAGTGCACTGTGGCAGGGATGTGTGGCTGCAGGAGCATGAGGTGCCTGTCACATTGCTTCTGCAGTCAGGAAGCAGGAAGAGATGGATGCTGGTGCTCAGCGCAGGATCAGTCCAGGATGCTGGCCCATGAACTGGTGTGACCCACACTCAAGATGCATCTTCATCTTTCTATTGGCCTATTCCAAAACCTCCTACACAGGTATGCCTGGAGGCCTAGCTCCTCTTTGGGGACTCTAGGTCCCGCCACACTGATGATGTGGAGCAGTCACTCCTGTGCTGTAGAACATGGGGGCCGAAGTACAGAGAACAACATAGAGCTATTGGTACCGACAGAGAAAGACACCTCCTCCTGCCCCTTTACCACCGATGACAGCGAAGCTGTGGCCATGTGGGAAGCAGACAGGCAGTGCTTCTGTGGTTCCTCAGACAGCGGAGGGAGAGGCAAATATTTAGCCTGGAAGCGGCAGTGTCTGCCTTCTCAGTCCCACTCTGCCCTGCATCAGGAGAGAAGAGAAAGTTCTAGACAGATAGTGCCTTCCTACCTGCCTAATGGAGAGGTGGCTGGGGTCCTAGCCACCAATGATGGTATGTGGTGATATATTGTATCCCCCCAAATATTGTGCACCCTAATAAAGCTTATCTGAGGATCAGAGGAAAAAGCCAGCCACTATATATATATATATATTTTTTTTTTGGTTTTTCGAGACAGGGTTTCTCTGTGTAGCTTTTGCGCCTTTCCTGGCACTCACTTGGTAGCCCAGGCTGGCCTTGAACTCACAGAGATCCTCCTGGCTCTGCCTCCCGAGTGCTGGGATTAAAGGCGTGCGCCACCGCCACCCGGCTTGCCAGCCACTATATTAAACATAGAGGTCAGGCAATGATAGCACACGCTTTTAATCCTAGCATTCGGGAGGCAGAGATCCATCAGGATCTCTGTGAGTTCAAGGCCACACTAGGAACAGAGCCAGCCATGGTGACACACACCTTTAATCCCAGCACTAACTTTAGAGGTCTGGAGGTCTGTACAGACAGACGGGAAGTGATGTAGCTGGGCAGAGAGAGAAAGTGAGATGCAGAACAGAAAGGCATATAGGTGTGGGTATACAGGAAGTAGGTCTCTTTGGCTGAGGATTTCCAAATGGTAAGAATGTGGCTGGCTTCTTTCTGCTTTTCTGATCTCTCAGTTTTTACTCCAATATCTTGCTCTGGGCTTTTTATTAATAAGACCATTTAGCAATTCGTCTTACAATGGTATGTGTAGACTATATTAGATAATCCATATAGATCATGCAAACTTCCTTTGCCCCAAGGAAGAGCCACAGACTGGCGGAGGCAGGGGGCCCTCAGTTGCACATGAATGGAGGGCTGACGCAGGAGCATAGGCAGCCTGCCCCCGTCTTGACACCGTACAACCAGAGGCATGGTGAAGGATCTCCTTACAACAGCCAAGGCTAACATTTGTTTTCTGTTGGCCTGTTGAGATGAGGGCTTTTTATACAAATTAAAATGTTGCTCTTCTGGAACAGGGATGGATTGGGAAAGCAGTGAAATAGATACCATGATAGAGGAGACATCATGGGGATAGAGAGAAACCGGGTGCTAGGGAAGTTCCCTGGAATCCCCAGGGATGACCCCAGCTTGGACTACTAGAAATAGTGGAGAGGGTGCCTGAACTGAACTGACTTGCCCCAGAGATCAGACCGGTGAATATCCTAACTGTCATCACAGAGCTTTTCTCCAGCGACTGATGGAAGCAGATGCAGAGATCCACAGCCAGGAACCAGGCGGAGCTCCAGGAGTCCAGTCGGGGAGAGAGAAGAGGGATTCTATGAGCAAGGGGCATCAGGATCATGATGGGGAAACCTGTAGAGACAATCAAACCAAACTAGTGGGAACTCATGAAAGTTGGATCAATGGCTGTGGAGCCTGCATGGGACTGGGCTGGGCCCTGTGCATGGGAAGACAGTTGTGTAGCTTGATCTGCTTGGGTGGGCCCCCTGGCTGTGGAATTAGAATCCATCCTGGTGCATAAGCGGGCTTTTTGGAGCCCACTACCTATGATGGGACACCTCTTGCAGCCTTAAGGCAGGGGGAGGGGCTTGGACTTGCCTCTACTGGATGTGCCTCCCCATGGGAGGTCTTGCCTTCTTGTGTGTGTGGGGGGGGTGTGTGTAGCAGGAATCTTAAAAGTTCTTATTAATAAAAACAAGCCCAGAGCCAGATATTGGGGTGAATGCTGGAAGATCAGAGAAGCAGAACAAGCCACAGCTACCTCACCTTGCCAGTTCCTCAGCTGATCCTGTTTCCTCAGACTGGAAGCCTCTGAGTCCTTATCCAAATGAATCTCAGCTGAGCTGCTTCTCAAAAGCCTGAATGCTTAACCACTAAAAGCTTCTAGTTCCTGGTCCTCACGCCTTATATATCTTTCTGCTTTCTGCCATCACTCCCTGGGATTAAAGGCTCACTTTCTGGGATTAAAGGTATGTGTCACCATGTCTGGCTGTTTCCAATGTGGCCTTGAATTTACAGAGATCCAGACAGATCTCTGCCTCTGGAATGCTAGGATTAAAGGCGTGTGTGCCACCATTTTCTAGCCTCTATATCTAGTGGCTGTTCTGTTCTCTGACCCCAGATAAGTTTCTTAGGGTGCACAATATTTTGGGGAACACAATACCACCACAGGGGGGAGAAGTGGAGGGATGGGTTGGGAGGAGGAGGCTGGGGGGGCAGGAGGAGGGAAGAGGGGGATCTTTGATTGATGTGTAAAGTGAA
>CABHPR010143251.1:13832-26262 GCA_902168415.1 Peromyscus melanophrys
TGACAGCATGTGCCTTCAGCCTGTGCTTCTCCTGCCTTCTACCTGTAATTCTGGTGATTTCACATCCCTACCCTTGGGATTGCTGCAAGAGAGCCACTGATAGACATGCCACCCACTGGGGACAAAGTAGCTCCACAGAACTGTCATTCTTGAGCCACTCCCCCTGTGGGTACTGGGCACGGTGCTGTGATGTTCGTTAATGCATTTCCGTCCTACCTTTCTAAAATTTGAAGGTTCTCGGATGTTATTCTGGCAACAATTTTGGCAACCAAGTCTGAAATGTGCGGCCAAAAATTTGAACTGAAGATTGATAATGTACGGTTTGTTGGGCACCCAACACTGCTGCAGCATGCTCTGGGGCAGGTATGACCCTCCTCAGCAGGTAGGAGTTTTCTAGGGTGGGTGGGCCTGGCCTCTTCTGTGCTGACATGGATGGTGGTGAATGGGCCATTGGGGCAGCAGGCCTGATAGCCGCTTGAATTGTGTCCCTTCATAGGTCCTGGGGATCCAGTAGAGGGTGATGGGGTACTGCCCCCAGTTGCTGTAGTCCCTGCCACTGGCTTGTGTTTTCATTCAGTGATGGATAGAACCCAAGGCTTTCTCCATGCAGTGTGGTTGTTGGCCCACTGAGCTACATCCTCAGTTCTCTGTGACTAGTCTTTGCTGACTACATTCTGTGTCTCTACTAACTGGCCTTTCCTCTTATATATAGGGTATTTGCTTCCAGAGAAGACATAGAATGAATTAGCTAACGATTGTCTAACTCCTGAGCTTTCTAAAAAATGGTGCAAACACTACCTGTTAAATGATATTTTAATAACTAACATATTTCAGCATGTGTTATTGTGCTAACCTTTTTATATTTGTTTTCTGATAGGTGGGTATTTGGGTACTGAGGAATGTTAGCAAGGGGGAATGTGCTATTACCAAAGGAGCTTGTCCACTAGAGCAGTCTGCCCTGCGTACAGGCAGGATCCATAACAGCATCACCTAGATTCAGAAGGGTTTCAGTATGCCATACCATATAGAAGTGGCATAAAGAGCTTCATCCATGTGAGGAGCTTCTGAGTTCATTGGAAGTATCTTGCTCCTTTGATAATACCCTCCCTCCTTACAATGGTCTTTAATGACAGGGCTTGGGTTCCTGTCTGTGGATGGGGGGCGGGGAGTTGACAGTCACTTAGTGTAGAATTGCAGTGACAGGCAGGGATGGGTACATTTCCTGGGTGTTACAGGGAGAGTTATAACTCCCTTTAGGCAACATTTGGAATTAGGCTCAAAGAACTCATGCCACTCAGAGTGGTACCTTTAAATGCTGCGGTGTTTGTGACTGAAGCTGCCTGGACGCCAGAACTGGAAGAGATAGGGACTTGGTTCTCTAGCAAGACTGGCTGCCCCTTTTCATCAGGGCTGCTGAGCACTGTCGTGTCTCTGATGTCCCAAGGACTTGCCAGGGCAGCAGAGGCATGGCTGGGCTCTCCGTCCCCTGCATCCTTTTTTGTCCTGTCACTTGGGGGCACTGTCAGCTTGATCCTTTAGTCACGGAACTCAGTGCCAGCCACTCTGCTCCTTCCACACATGTAATCCATCTGTTCTATGGCTGACTCTTCTCTGAGCAAAAGCACTGACAGCATCTCACAGACTCTGGGGTGTTTTCTCTCATTTTACCACACTCTGGAGCCCTTCTCCATGCATGAAGTAGACAGATCTGAGCGACTTCCTGAAGAATGTCACGGCTGACTGCTGGCCGTAGTGTCTCACCCCTCCAATTCCAGTATTGGGAGCCTGAGGTAGGATCACTGTGAGTTCAAGACCAGCTTGGATCCATAGTAAATTCTAGGTCACCCCAAAGTTCATAGTGTTAGTCTGTCACAGACAGACAGACAGAAAGGATGTCGTATCTTTTGATTTATTAGAATTATGCTCTTTTACAGGTCTCCAAAACAGACCCATCTCCAAAGCGGGAAGCACCCACCATGATTCTTTTTAACGTGGTATTTGCACTGAGGGTGAGTGTTTGCACGAATGCTTAGATCAGGAAGGAGGGCCTGAGGGAGAAGAGCCAGTTTCCAGTGAGGTTTTCATTGGCCCAGAGCTCAGACTCTGGCATGGCACTTACACTTTTGGTGTGCAGGTGGAGCAAAGCTCATTGTTTTTCCTCCTCCTCTTCCTCCTTGAACTTTTTTGTAAAATACATACATATAACACTATTTATGGTCATGGTGGAACCCAGGGCCTCATGCATGTTGGGCAAGCACTTTGTTACTAAGCTACATCTCTAGTCCTGAATGTTTTCCATTTTAAAGTGTATGATGGGGGCTGGAGAGAAGGCTCAGCGGTTAAGAACATTGGCTGCTCTTCTGGAGGACTCCAGTTCAATTCCCAGCACTCACGTGGCAGCTCACAACTCTTTGTAACTACAGTTCCAGGGGATCCAACACTCTCACACAAACAAAACACAAATGCACATAAAATAAAATTAGATAAATTAAAAAAAAATAAAGTATATGGTGGTACACACCTGTGGTCCCAGCGTTTGGGAGGCTGATGCAGGAGAATTGCCATAAGTTTGAGGCTAACCTCTGCCACAGAATGAGATCCTATCTCAAAAACAGATGAATACTCAGCTAGACCAGGTGGTACACTCCTATAATCCCAGAACTTGGGAGCTGAGGTAGGACAAACAGGAGGTCAAGGTCATAGTGAGTTTGAGGCCAGCTTGGGCTAATGAAACCCTGTCTTAGTGCCCTATTACCCAAAAAAAACCCAAAACAACAACAACAACAAAATACAATTTAAGTCAGGCATGACTGCACATGTCTTTGGCTGTATAGTAAGATCCTGACTTAAAACACCAAATAATAAATGAAACACACAATTTAATTATACCTAATACATTTATAATGTAATGTCACCATGTATCATTCATGTTGTTCATCCCTGCTATCTAGATCCATATTTTATCCCTCTTAACAAGAAACCCATGAGGAGCCCAGTAGCAGTTTTTATGACTCTGTATCTCAAAGCAAGTCCTAGGCCTCATGTCCATTCTTTTTTTTTAAGATTTATTTTTATTTTATGTGCATGAGTACATGGGTGTCTGTCCAAGGCCAGTAGAGGAGTCAGAGCCCTTGGATCTGGAGTTACAAGCAGTTGTGAGCCACCTGATGTGTGTTAGGAACAGAACTCAGGACCTCTGGAAGAGCAGCAAGTGCTCTTAACCACTGAGCCATCTTTCCACCCTGTCCCCCTACCTCCCTTTTTTTTGAGACAAGGTTTCTCGGTATAGTCTTGGCTGTCCTGGAACTCCCTCTGTAGACCAGGCTGCCCTCGAACTCAGAGATCCTCCTGCCTCTGCCTCTGCCTCTTGAGTCCTGGAATTAAAGGCGTGTGCCACCATGCCTGGCTTTTATTTCTTTTTTAGACATGGTCTTGTATATCCCAGACTGACCATGAACTCTTATGTATCTAAGGATGACCTAGGACTCCTGATGCTTCTGCCTCTACCTCACACGTTCTAGGATTATAGGCATGTGCCCCATGCCTATTGTATGTCCATTCATTATTGCATTACTACAAGACTTACCTATAAAGTAATGGCTGTTATTTTATGTCATAATACCCTTTTCTGTCTGACAAGAATTAATCACGATAAGTTGGTATTAACTAGTACCTGGTCCGTTAAAACTTCCTGATTGAGAACATAGTTTTCTAGTTGGCCTGTGTGAGCCATGATGCAGCCCCCATTCAGTGTGTGTGGTATCTCTGTCTCTAGTCTTAGCTGTCCTGACCATTGTCCGGCCACATTTTCCACATCCCAGTTTGTCTCATTGGCAGGCTGTTACACCTGCTTCCTGACTTTCTGTGCCCGCAGACTGGAAGTTACTATGAAGGTGTTATATTTGGATACAAGCTTTTGGCAGGAAGCCCCGTGGGTGATGACGTAGTCACTTTGGTGCTGCTTCCTGTTCTGTACTGTGAAAGTTTACTTTGTTTGCTGGAGATGGTGTCGCAGAGACTAGACTGGCCTCAAGCTTTATATGTAGACTTGGACTTGATCCTTCTACCTCTGCCTGCCAAGTGCTGGCATTACAGGGAGAAGCTATCACACCCAGCTGCAAGTGTGCTCTTCATAAGCATTCCCATCAAAGTCTGGCATCTTCTAGGTGGCAGCTTTCTCAGCATCCCTGCGTAGCCTTGGGAGCTAAGGCAGCTTCCTCAGTGTTAGCCTGTGCTAACAGTACAGACCAGATAGCCCGTCAGTGCATGTCTTTGACCTTATAGGGGTGGGAGGAGGTAAGAACCACTTTGCACAAAGAGGAAACTCCAACAGTTGGTCCCCAACAGCTGATGTAGGGATGCTTTTGTGTCTCAGCTAGTGGCACCTCTGCCAGAGGGTAAGACTCAACTGTGACTTGAGTTTTTCCTCAAAGGAGTAATCTGTGTCCAAGATTGTTTTCTCCCTGCTTTTGGAGTGGGAATGTTTGTACTCAGACTCGTATGTGTGTTTTATTTTGAGGTAGTTGTATATACTCTGTAAATCAGCCCACTTAGGACATGCAGGGGATGCCTTAGGCCTGCTTCCAAGTCTGCCCATGTGCTAGTTCTCTTTGTAAAGATGGAACTTACTGAGAATATAGAAACTCTCTCCAGCTCCAGGTTAACAAAGTGTGGTCCGGGTAAGATTTTGATTTAAGGTAATAGGCACAGAGTCCCCTGGAAAATACACAGGATGGGAAAACAGCATCAGGGTCCTAATCAGTAGTGCCATTTCTCCCTCTCCCTTCTAACCTGCACCCCAAGGTATTACTCAGCAGTCCTGGTGGCCTCTAGAAACACTGAGTCATGCTTGGCTCAGTTATCTGCTCCTTCAAGCATCTCCATAGATCTCACGGTGGCTTGCTCCACCCTAGGTCTGGGTGTGTACACCTGCTGGTTGACTGTGGTCTCTGATAGGTTCCAGAGGGGTGAGGGACACTTCTAACCTGAGAACCCTCTGCATGCTACTTTGACCTAGTCATTGTGGGTGTGCAGTGGATGCTGGGGGTGGAACGGGATGGACATGGGCCTGGAGCCTGCTGGTACTCTGGTTAACTTGGGTCTTCTTTGCTAAGAAGAACTCAGCCCTGACAGATGTTTAGCAAACAGCATAATACTTCTGTATTACATGTTCTGTAACAGTGTGGCCTGTGGTGAATGAATTCCTATATACTGTAGGCCACACATGTTCATGAATGGTCAGTTCACAGCAATGATTACAGAAACCTCCATGGTTTTGCTCATGGCAGCCTCTGTTCTGAGTACTGTATGTGTTCGACTAGTTTTCTCTGCTCAGTTGGTTGTCCTTCCTCAGATGAGGACCTGTGACCCAGGATCACATGACAGGTGGGTAGGATCTGTGCCCTTAGCTGTCCCTTGCTTTTCTGTACAGTCCTAGCATAGTGGGAATGTGTGTTCCCCATAGAGGATCCCCATAGAGTCATCTCTGCAACCCTTTAGACAGTTGTTCCCAAGACTGTGAGATGGGGATGTCAGCCAGCATTTATGTAGGTAGGCTGTAGACGTGCACACGGAATCTGGAAGGTAAAATTACCTATGAGGAACCTAGTGGAAAGGAATGGAGAGGGCCTTTTTTTTTTAATGATTTATTTATTTTATGTGCATTGGTGTTTTGCCCGAATGTATATCTGTATAAGGGTGTTGGATCCCTGGAACTGGAATTACAGACAGTTGTAAGCTGCCATATGGGTGCTCAGAATTGAACCTGGGTCCTCTAGAGAGAGCAGCCAGTACTCTTAACCACTGAGGCATCTCTCCAGCCTGAGAGGGCTTTTTTTATGCTCTACCCTTTTTTTTTTCTTTTAGTTTTTCGAGATAGGGTTTCTCTGTGTAGCTTTGGTTCCTGTCCTGGATCTCGCTCTGTAGACCAGGCTGGCCTCGAACTCACAGAGATCCACCTGGCTCTGCCTCCCGAGTGCTGGGATTAAAGGCGTGTGCCTCCACCTCCCGGCTTGGTCTACTCTTTTGCTGTGCACATGTATTAGCTCCTTTTAAATTATGTCTCTGTGTACATATTTTGAGTATTTGACCTCTCTCATGTAGGCCAACGCTGACCCATCAGTGATAAACTGTCTACATAACTTGTCCCGGCGCATTGCCACTGTCCTGCAGCATGAGGAGCGCCGCTGCCAGTACCTCACTCGAGAGGCCAAGCTGATCCTAGCACTTCAGGATGAGGTGTCTGCTATGGCTGACGGTAAGTGCAGCAGCCTGGTGATCATGGGTCTGGTCTGGCTGATGGCTTCTCTTGGTGTAGTATCTCTAGAGGACCAGTCGGTCACTATGTTTTGTTTTGAGGCAATTGCAGATAATGCTACTAATTGGCCCTCTAGTTTCAGGGACACTATTGAAGAGATCCTCTGTGCAGGAAAGGCAGGCTTTACTGCCTGGTTACGGGTTTGATCACATGCCAGTTCTCTTTGTGGACTGAGAGTACAGAGAATCTCTCTGCCTCCAAGGGCCTCTCCCATACCACAACAGAACAATCAGAAGCTACCAAAGCTTTGGCTTTTGGTGAGTTAGACACTGGAGAGGAAGTCCTTATAACAGGTGGTAAGCAGAGACTGGCCAGAGAAGTTACAGGATCTTCACGTTGAGCTGCTCATGTCCAGAGGCACAAGAAGGCTCTTCTAAGGGTTTATATATGGATCTACTTTCCTAATGGATGGGTCTGAATTGATATCTACAGGAAATATCCCATACACTGCTGTATGATCATCTTTCACCTAACACAGGCACCTCTACCTGGCATAGGTTCTGTAGACAAATTTGCCCTAGAGTGGGAAACTCAGGGAGGGGTTATTGAGACCATCCAGCTGGTAAAATGGGTGATTTCCATGCTTTTGGCTTTTAAATTGAAGAAGAATCTAACTATATCCCCTAACCAGTCTTTGTTGAGAGACACTGTAACATTTGGTGTGCCCAAAGGACCAAACACAGGAGAGAAACTGGTAACAAGCTTGGCCTCCTTTCCCTAAGGTTAGCAGCTACAAAAGAAAGAAAGAAGAACAGAGTGAGACAAAATTAACAAAGTCCCGCCTGGTTCTAGTGTATTTTCAGTAAAAAATTTACCCTTTTTCTTCGAAAATTAGCTGGGTATAGTGGTGTACACTTTTTTTTTTTTTTTTTTTTTTGGTTTTACGAGACGGGGTTTCTCTGTGTAGCTTTGTGCCTTTCCTGGATCTCGCTCTGTAGACCAGGCTGGCTTCGAACTCACAAAGATCTGCCTGCTTCGAACTCACAAAGATCTGCCTGCCTCTGCCTCCCGAGAGCTGGGATTAAAGGCGTGCGCCATCACCGCCCGGCTTTTTGTTTTGAGACAGTTTCACTGTGTAGCCCTGGCTGTCCTGGATCTCGCTCTGTAGACCAGGCTGACCTCGAATTTACAGAGATCCACCTGCCTCTGCCTCCTGAGTGCTGGGATTAAAGGTATACGCCACCACTGCCTAGCTAAGGTAGTATATACCTTCAATACTAGCACTTGGGAGCCAAAGGCCAGTGGATCTCTGAGTTCCAGGTCAGTCAGGGATATATAGAGAGACCATATCTCCAAAACAAAAACACTTGTATTGGGGGCCTGGAAATAGTTATAGAGTGGTTGCCTAGTAGATGTGAGGCTCTGGATTCCAGCCCCAGGACCCAAAACAAAATAACAACCAAAACAAACAAAAAACACTTAGATTTTTTTATTTTAGTTAATTATAAGTATGATAGTAAGCAACTCAGAAATTTTAATTTCCTCTTCTTCTTCTTTGATGGTACTCACCTTTAATCCCAGGACTTGGGAAGAAGAGGAGGTGGATCTCTGTGACTTCGAGGCCAGCCTGGTCTGCATAGTGAGTTCCAGTCTAGCCAAAGCTACACAGTGAGACCATGTCTTAAAAGGAAAGAAAAAGACAAACCAAAAGCAACAACAAAAATCTGTTAAAAAATTAAATACTAAAAAAACCCACATTCATCTTAATTATATATATTTTTGTTAGAGATTCATGAAGGTTAATAAAAGATAATTCAGTCATAAAAACATCGCATTAGCATTTGAGTGTGAGAAGAGGAGTGGGGTGTGGCGTAGGAATACCGTCACCGCAGCAGAAGTGGGGTCTGGTGAGCCAAGAGACACTTTTCCATGGAGGCGGTGAAATAGTTTGCTCCTGTGACTACAAGGTTGTGTCGGCCAGTGACAAGTTTAAATACAGATACTTTACATAGAAGTAATTTCACAGCCGGGCTATGGGGCCCGCACGCCTTTAATCCCAGCAGGCTGAGGAGGCTGAGGCAGGTGAATCTCTGTGAGTTTGAGGCCAGCCTGGTCTACAAAGTGAGTTTCAGGTCAGCCAGGACTGTTACAGAGAAACCCTGTCTTGAAAAATAAAAAAAAATAAAAAAGAAAAAGAAAAAAGAAAAAAAAAAGAAATAAGGGATACATTGATTTTATTATTATTATTATCATCATCATCACTACAAGGATTTCCTGATGTTAGTTTAACATTGCTTTAACATTACTTATTAATGTTGACTTTGTTCTATAGTCCCTGTTCTGGCCTGTGCACGTTTCCTTGCTTTGGAAGCTGTGATCCTTACCTGTTGTGATTCTTGTAGCAAATGAAGGTCCTCAGTCCCCGTTCCACCACATCCTGCCCAAGTGCAAGCTGGCGAGGGACCTCAAGGAAGCTTACGACAGGTAAGACAGGCCATGCTTGTTTAACCCCTCCTCCTGGGTCAGCTGCCCTAGCTTCCAGAGCTGGAACATCCCGCAGCAGTGCTGCCATAGACTGGGGAATGCTCTGGCCTGTGTGTGCTGGGACTCTGCTGAGACAGCAACAAGGAAGGCTAGGGAAGGGACGGCTGTGTGGCCACTCTTCAGGAAAGCCGCCTTGGTGTCCATTTTTCAAATGGCAGCCCCTTTGTTGAGTGATGTGTACTTGCAGGGACACATTACTTCAGACTCCTTTTAAAACAGAAGATTATACACGAAAGCCTGAAATTATTTTTCAACCATTAAACAAAGTGACATTTTATTGAGCTTAACTTCCTGCCAGGTTCTTGACTACTTTTATTGAGGTGGGTCTCATTGAAGGCTACCTCTTCACACGTGAGGAAATCCAGGTTCAATGGGTAGAACTAGACTTGACTGTGATAGTCCTCGTTCCAGGGAGCTGGAGTGTGAGACACTGATGTATAGGGTCAGCAAGTGTGGGGATACAATGGAACCTTATGTTGATTATATTGGTGACTGAATACTCTATTAAAATGTATACAAAATACTTAATATTTAAAAACAAAATTGTGTGTGTGTGATAGGGTTTCCCTAAGTGGTCTGGGATGGCTTGAGACTTAAGCTCCTTCTGCTGGGATTGCAGGTGTGTGACTCTGGCTTTCTTTCTCTCTTTGTTGTTTTAGACAGGGTTCCATTATGTAGCCCTGGCTGGCCTGGAACTAACTCACTTATGTAGACAAGGCTGGGCTACATAGCATCCGAAAAACAAGTAAAAAGCAAATCAGAGACTTTAGGTTTCTAAAGAAAAAAGTGGACTGGGATTGTGGTGGAAAGTTGGAAGGAAATAAGACCTTATTATAGCTTTGTCATCTGCCAGGCACAGCTCAGGGCTTGATGCATCACAAGCACCACCTAGTGGACCAATTTGGAGGAGCACAGGAATTTGAGCTTTTGGTGAGAAAGATTTCTTCTCCTAGCCAGATATCCTGTCTGTTAGTACACAGGGCCTCACTCCTCAGGTGAACTCTTAAACTAGCCAGTCCTGGGTTCTAGAACCTGCCTTGGGGAGGCTGAGAGCCACACTTCATTGGCAGGATGTGGCAGTTGTGACCTCCTCTACTTCCACCCCTGTCTGGTATTGGCACAGCTCTGTAATTGCCCAGGAGCCCTCTTGGCCTGATTCCCCCAGCCTCATCCCACAAGGTCTGTGGTTGGCCTTGAGGTCCTGTTCTCTCAGCAATAAAAAGGTGTGGCTGAGTGACATTGGCTGGGTAGCTGTCTTCTGACAGCAGGTCCTGCCAGATTCCTGAGAAAGTTCTCCTCAGAGAAGACCTAAAAGACAGGAAGTTGTGGGCTTAATTTGTGTAGAGCTTTGAGAGCATCTTTTCAACAGAATCGTTCTGGATTTACTTTTTTAACCAAAGCCAGGGTTCTGGTATGGTTGGGTAGCTAGTAACCCTGTTCCCTAAGTGTCTGTGAATATAGACTGGAAGTAGAAATCTCTCAGGAGGTCACCCTGACTGTCCCAGTACCTGTGTCTCCTTATGGAACTCCATGATCCGACGTGAAGAAATGTTTTGTTGAGTGACTCTCTGAGTTAACAGGGACTGTGAAGAGTCTGGGAGGCTTAGCTCTTGGGAGCGCTGTCTTAGGCCTGGCCAGGCAGGTAGTGCTGGCTGCACTGCTAACTGCTCAAGAGCAAGAGCAAGCCTGTAGATGCCTCGGAATATTCTGAGAATTACAGTCTGTATTTCACAAAAATGTGCCTATATGTAAAGTTTTGTTGGAAGTCTCAAGGTAGGACTTTTGAAGCCCACCCACGTCTCTTGGTTTGTGCAGCATCCCACCACATGGAGCAGGAAGCCTGACTGCTGCCGTGTGGGGCAGAGGACACAGCACACATGATACAGTTTCAGAGTAGGAAGAGGATGAGCTGAGTGGAGGTCAAAAAGTGACCTTTGGTTCTTAGCTAAAGGTAGGAGTTGGCATTCTTTCTCATGCTGAGGAGTGAGGGAGTGAGATAAGCTTACACAGGGTGCATCTTGGGTGTGGACCATAGGATCTTGGTGCTCTGCACAGTCATGGTGTGTAGATGCAGGGCTCTGGCAGAAGCATTATCTCCTGTTGCAGAAAGGGCTGGGCTCTTCTGCTGTGAAGGCTGGATAAGCTTGGGGACAGTGTTTTTTTTTTTTTTTTTTTTTTTGTAGACTGTTTTCAGACTAAATAATGAAATGCCTGCAAACAGAAACACAAGCTTAGCAGGAAACTTTTCTGGGTGCAGACCCTGGGTTTTGTCTTAAAATGCAGATTACAGAAGTGGGGACAGCCCCTTTTCTTCCCTTCTCTTAACAGACGTTAGTGTGTTTCCTAGTTTACCCTCTTGCTCTGAAGGATTCCCCTGACTCTGTCCAGAGCTAGAGGCTAAAGTTGGGCAGGAACATTTCTAATGCTCCCTGTCCTGCCAGTATACTCCAGAGGTTTGTCTAGAGTGCATGTGTTCCTTGGGGGACTCTTAATGGCAGTGCTCAGTGTCCCCACACACAGAGCTTGGTTAGTTTGTAAAGAGGCTACAGCTCAGTACACAGTATTCAGAGGGAAAATCATAGGCTGGGGATCCAAAGTCAGCTGTCAGGAGGATGCAGAGACACTTGAGCTGTGTAGGTGTTATTAAGGCCACAGCTAGCAGTTAAGCCTGGCCAATACTGTCACACAAGTCTCTGATGTGCCTTTCCCTATGACCCTGTGGTTTATATAATTTGCTAAAGGTTGTCTTCCTTAGTGCCAGCCAGAGTAAGATTCTCCCAAGTGCAAGGCTGTAATTTGTTTCCTTTCTTGTCGTATCCCAGGTACCTGAAACAGTACTTAGAGTTGCACCTAGCAAATGGTTGTCACAGCGTCACTGAGGTCCTAGGTGGAGCAGATCAGTTGTATTTGAAATGATAGGAGTCTTGGCATTTAATTCTGTTGTTTTTGTTTTGGTTTTGGTTTTTCGAGACAGGGTTTCTCTGTGTAGCTTTGCGCCTTTCCTGGAACTCACTTGGTAGCCCAGGCTGGCCTCAAACTCACAGAGATCCACCTGGCTCTGCCTCCCGAGTGCTGGGATTAAAGGCGTGCGCCACCACCACCCGGCGGCATTTAATTCTGATTTCATGTTGTTCCAATAGCTACCCTGTGCTATACCCTAAATAAGAGAGCTCAAAAATAGGGCCTATTATTTCTTCCCTTTCTGACCATGCGTTAGCAGATTGGAGGAGCCTGGCTGGTGTTCACATGGGCATGACTCCGTGCAGCTCACTGTGACCTCTCCCCTCTTGCTCTCTTTTCCCATCTGTGTGTAGATCCCGGGAGCTTATGATGTAGTGTTTCCTTCCTTAGGTGGTTTCTGAAGGTTGGTTGTGAACTTTCCATCCTGAAGAAGGGTACAGCTCTGGAAACTGCACTCAGAAATGCATGGTTAGGGCCCATTTCTAGAAGAGTCCAAGTGTGTTGACCTCCTCAGGGAGCCTGGGTCTTCGACCCACATCTTGACACTCATTAAACCGTCTAGTTTGTTCTCCCCAAGGGCCTATGAACCACCGTTGCCCTCCAGGATCAGCCACAGCGTGTGCCTGTCCCTACACCCATCCTCGGTGCTGAGGCCCTGGGAGAAGCAGA
>CABHPR010143252.1:4520-31957 GCA_902168415.1 Peromyscus melanophrys
GTCGGGAGGCAGAGCCAGGTGGATCTCTGTGAGTTCGAGGCCAGCCTGGTCTACAAAGTGAGCTCCAGGAAAGGCGCAAAGCTACACAGAGAAACCCTGTCTCGAAAAACAAAAAAACAAAACAAAAAAAAAAAAAAAAAGAAAGAAAAAGAAAAATATGAACAGAATGAGAGACTCCTGATATTAAGAGATGAATTGGAGCTGGGTGGTGGCACACACCTTTAATCCCAGCACTTGGGAGGCAGAGGCCGGCAGATTTCTGTCAGTTCAAGCCCAGCCTGATCTACAGAGTTCCAGGACAGCCATGGATACACAGAGAAACCCTTTCTCAAAAAAAGAAAGAAAGAATAAAATAGAGACGAGTTGGTAAGGGGCATCTTTGAAGCACTCATGAAGTCATCTTAAATCTTAAAAACAGTTTTTGCTCACTATGGTGATATTTTATTTGTACTGAAATGTGATTTTATTTGTATGTTAATAAATAAAGTTGCCTGGGGGTCAGAGCTAATAGCAAGCCATAGCAGAAGCCAGGCAGTGGTGGTGCACGCCTTTAATCCCGATCACATGACAGGCAGATCTCTGTGTGTTCAAGGATACAGCCAGCATGGAGACACACGCCTTTAATCTCAATACCAACCATAGAAGACCTGGAGGTCTGTATAGACAGGCAGTGACGAGGAGGTCATGTGGTTGGGTTTACAACCAATGAGAAGGCAGAACAGAAAGTCAATAAAAAGACAGACACACAGGAAGTAGGTCTCTTGCTGAGGGGAAGGACGACAGCGGCAGTGAAGGGTAAGAAAGGTTTTTTAGTATCAGCTCTTAGCTACTGCTCTGACCTCTTGGGCTTTTAACTCTGCATTTGGCTCTGTGTTTCTTACTGTTACAGCTACAGCTCACAGGAAAGCAAATCAATCATTTAGATGACACAGAAATAAATAAAATCTCTGGATTTTTGCAGGTAGTTTATTTCACTAATGGAGGCCTCTATACTGCAGTGAGTTCCCTCAGGAACATAGTCTACCGTATTGTAGTGGACTGTAAGGAACTTCCTGAGAACAATGCTCCCCTGCTGAGCTCTGGTGAGCATCTCTCATTCTTTATGCCTTTCCACAAATCCCACAGTGTCTAAAGCACACACAGAGCCCGAGCTGCTGAGGGGTAAAGCGATCACTCAAGTTTCCACTGATGATGAATATTCTGATGTCACCCCTGCCCTGTGCTTCTATTCCATGCCAGACTTAGCACTTCCCAGGGCAAACACGCCATGCTTCAGTGGCTTTCTATGCCAAGCCCAAAACAGTATTCTGTGTTACCTCCCTGTGGTCACAATTCACCCTCGGTGTGGTAGTTTGAATGTCATTGGCCCCTATAATCTCATAGGGAGATTAGGGGTGTGGCTTTATTGGAGTGGGTATGGCCTTGTTGGAAGAAGTGTGTCACTGTGGAGGTGGGCTCTGAGGTCTCCTATGCTCAGGATACTGCCCGGTGTGTCTCAGTCCATTTCCTATTGCTGCAAGATGAGGACTCTCAGCTCCTACTCCAGCACCACATCTGCCTGCACGCCACCATGCTCCCCACCATGATGATAATGGACTGAACCTCTGAAACTGTAAGCAAGCACCCCAATTAAATGTTTTCTTAATAAGAGTTGCCATGGTCATGGTGTCTCTTCACAGCAATAGAAACCCCAAACTAAGACACTAGGCTAACCCTCTCCACCCTCCAGTTTTAACTCTTCTTTCACAGGGTACCCCCACTTCAAGAGCTAAGAACACTTCTCTGGTCCCAGCTCCTCCTCTCCAGCTGAGCACACCCGTCTTCTATTTCTCCTGGACAGGAGCACATTTGATCCTATCCTGAACCTCCAGAGCAAAGCCTGCTGCTTGTAACCCTGATCAGCCACACAGCAGTGGTAACCAGCAACTACACTGTGATGCCACTTCACAATCCCCAACAACCCTGACAGACAAGCGTCTGCACTCTTGAGGCCTGAGAGAAAGGCCACCTGATCACGACAGAATACAGTTAGAGCTGGTTAGCACACCCCCAAACCTACTGCTTCCTTATTCTCAAGAACATAGCTGCCAACTGACTGCTGATGGGGCTGGAGAGACAGCTCAGCTGGCTGAAGTGTGACCACACAGCATGGAGATCTGAGTTCTGACTCCCAGCTGGTCATGGTGTGTGCATATGTACAATCCCAGTACTGGGGAGGCAGAGACAAGAGGACCCCTGAGGCCTGGCTTTGCAGCCAGTCTAGCTAAGTTATCAAGGTCCAGGAACAGTGAGAGGGTGTTTAAAAGAAAAAGTGTGCGTAAGAATGGGGAAGACAGCTGATGTCAACCTCTGCCCTCCACACACAATGATTCTGTATTAACTGTGGATAAAAAGAACCAGAACAGAACATGGAAATTAACACCATGGAAAAGTAAATATTCTTATTTTTGTGTTACTGAAATAACAAAAGCATATGATCTCCAGAGCACAGACAGAAGCACTGGGGAGGGGGTGTCCAAAGGGAACTAATTCTCAACAGCCAGCTTCTTCCTTACATCACACCACCCTGGAGGAAGGAAAGGTTTCACATCTACTGAAATACACTGCTTCAGATGAAGTCACTAGGAAAGGACCCACCCTCTCCTACTCTTTACTCCCTACACATAAAATTTAACCTTTAAGATCACCCTTATCATAAGAATAAAACTACACCAGACAGCTTCATCGACGAACACAATCAGCACAGTAAGGAGCATCTTGTGGAGCGAGACAGAACACCTGCAGATGCACATCTGAGAAGGGGCTGGCATCAGAATAGATAAAGAACAGCTACAGTAACAAAGAAACGGAAGAGACAGACAGACATCTCTCTGAAGACCGACAAATGGCCATGTGAAAAGCTACTCACCATCACTGGTCACTAGAGACAGAGAAGACAAAACACTCTGAAATACCATCATTCCATTAGAATGACTGTTGCTAAAAGGAAAAAGAGGGAGGGACAGATGGCTCTATGGTGAAGGGCTGCTTTCCCAAAGGACCCAGGTTCAATTCCCAGCATCTACAAGAAGGTTCACAACCATCTGTAACTCCAGTTCTGACCTCCACAGGCATCACAAGACACACACTCAGACGAAACGCCTATATACATAAGAAAGAACAAGCGCTGGCGAGATTCAGACGGCAGAACCCCGTGTGCTCTTGGCAGGATGTGAACAGTGCACCTGCTATGGAAACAGTGGTTCTTCGGGTAGAAAAGGGAATTACCCCTCACTTCTGAGCTTATGGAAGCAGATCACAAAGGGCTGTCTGTGCGTCCATGTTCATAGCAGCACTGTCCAAAGAAGGCTAAAGGTGGAGCCAGCCAGGCATGTACTGACAGAATGGATAAACACAATGTGCTGTGTCTATGATGGAATGTTACACAGATTATATATACTTATATATAACGTGGAAGGAAATTTTGGCACGTGCCATCATGGATGGAACCTAAGGTCTGTGTGGAGTAAAATGAGTCAGTTGCAAAAGACAAATCCTGGGGCTGAGGGATTCCTTCAGCAGGTACAGTGTCTACTGCACCTGTGGAGCCTGAGTTCGGCTCCTCAGGACACATGAAGTCAGATGCAGCAGCCCTCATCTGTACGCCCCGCACTCCTACAGTGAGATGGGAGGTGGAGACAAGATCCTCTCCAGACACTCGGGCCAGCTGCCCAGACATGACCTCCAGACACTCACTGTGGAAGACGTGAAGACTGAACAAAGACAATTACTCTACCATTCTACTTCTGAGGCAGAGGAGTCAGATTCCAGAAGACAGAAAGTAGATTGGAGGGGTTTGGGGGTAAGTGGGAACTCATTCGTTGGGGGCTAAGCTTCAGTTTGGGAAGATGGCAGACTGGACATGTAACAAAGTGAGTGAATTCAAGGCTGAACTATCCATTTACAATTATTAAGATTTGGGGTAGGAAAGTTCAGACAGGAGAGATGAGAAGGTTGGAGATGAGCTAACCAAAACTAAGGATGTATGGGGAACCTAAATCTTTGTAAACTAATTTAAAAACACAATTTGAGCCGGGCGGCAGTGGTACCCGCCTTTAACCCCAGCACTTAGGAGGCAGAGCCAGGAGGATCTCTGTGAGTTCGAGGCCAGCCTGGTCTATAGAGCGAGATCCAGGACAGGCACCAAAACTACACAAAGAAACCCTGTCTTGATCCCCCCCCCCAAAAAAAAAACCAAACAAACAAACAAGCAAAATAATTTGAACACAGAAACCCTACATGGGTGGGCATGCCTCCCTGAGAAGAGGTAAGTTATTAAGTGCAAGTCTCAGTGCTAGGCATTGGCTAGGGAGGCCCCAGAGGCCTCCAGCAGAGGCTATTGCTACTTCTCTTGGTTACTCACTAGTACTAGATGGTAAGATCCTAATGCTGAAGGCACAGCACACTTGGGTGAAGGATATAGAGAAATCCAGCTGAAACTGACCTGAGAACGTGCTCCCTGCAGCCTGTCTCTCACAGCTCCAGAAGGCACTATCCATGCAAGCGAAGAGAGAAAGTCACCAACAGATATTACCCAGCAGGAATCCCTGACTGCTATACTGACGGCAGGCAAAACGTGCCCACTGACTGGTACAACCCAGGACGAGGGTTATGGTGTAACCAACCACTCTCTGATTGGATGTTGAGACCTGCTCTACAGGAAGGAATCTGTGCCTGGTACTGCGAACTTGGTCAAAAGCCCATGGCTCAGGGGGTCATAGGCCCTGTGGTAGTTTTAAAGACAATGGTCCCCACAGGCTCATGTATTTGGATATTTTGTGCCCCGTTAGCGAAACTGTTTAGAAAGGATTAGGAGGTGTGGCCTTGTTGAAAGAGGTCTGTCACTAGGGGCAGGCTTCAAGGTTTCAGAAGACGTGCACCATTCCCAGTGTCCATCTGCCTTATGGTTGTATCTCAGGATGTGGGCTCTCAGCCTCTGCTACAGCACCATGACTGCTGCCATGCTCCCTGCCACGATGCTCTTGGGCTCTAACCCTCTCAAGCTATACACGCCTGTTGTGGAATATTATTTTAAGATGTGTTGCAGTCTTTTTTGTTGCATTTGTTTAACTCTGTGAGGCTGTGTTACTGAGCCTGTCCAAAACACCTGATGGTCTAATAAAGAGCTGAACAGCCCATAGCTTGGCAGGGGAGAGGATAGGTGGGGCTGGCAAGCAGACAGAATAAATAGAAGGGGAAGCAAAAGAAGATTAAGGAGCAAGAGAACAAGAAAAGGAGGACGCTAAGGGCCAGCTACTCAGCCACACAGCCAGCCATGGAGTAAGAGTGAAAGTAAGATTACAGAAGTAAGAAAAGGAAAACGCCCAGAGGCAAAAGGTAGATGATTTACGTTAAGAGAAGCTGGCTAGAAATAAGCCAAGCTGAGGTTGGGCATTTATAAGTAAGAATAAGACTCCAGTGTGATTATTTGGGAGCTGGGTGGCGGGCCCTCAAAAGAGCAAAGAGTAAAGAGTAAACAACAACCAACTACATGCTCCAGATAAACTCTTTCTACTATAAGTTGCCTTGGTCGTGGTGTTTTATCACAGTAATAGAAGACACTAAGGCAGGCCCTCTGGGAACACCTACTACTGTTGTTTTACTAAATGGATATGTTGTCAACCTGCCCTCCAAATATTTACACATGTACCAACAGATCAGCTCTGCTCTCAGCCTTGGCCAGGCAAACTGTGTCTTCAGCAGCTGCAGGGGACGTACTCAAATGGGCCAGAGTGCTGGGTGCCCTGCTTAGGTGAGACATCTGTATCGAGCCCCTGACCCCAAGGTTCAGGGAACACGGCAGAAGTAAAAGAATGTAAAAGACGGGATGGAAAGAGTGTTGGAAATGGTCTTCTACACATGAAATGGCCATTACTCTCATGAATTCACCACAGTTATGGTAACCCACACAAGACAAGACAATGCTGAGCCGACAAGATCAGTCAGCGTTCTAGGGGGCAGCGCTAACTGGACAGAGTTGGGGGGAGGGAGGAGTCGGGAAGATGGACACAGACAAGATCAAGACACATTGTACACATGTATAAAGTTGTCAAAGAATTAGTAAAAAAGGTATTTTAAAAGTTAAGATGCTGAAGATGGAGAGTTTTGTGTTTATATGCAAATATATTTTGAAAAACATGACAAATTAGTTCCAATGCTACCTCACATTTAATTATTGATCAAATTTATCAGGCACATGTGATATTAAAAGTGGAATCCTACAGAAAAAAACTGTTTCCTAAAATAAATAGAAAGCTTCTAATGAGAGCAGAAAGTCTATAAGCCAAGATGTCTTAGAAAACTAAAGGCATGTGATTACAGGTTACTACATAATATAGGAATAATTCTAAGTGAATGCCAAAACATCTATATAATCTATCACTCAATATTCTTCATTATTTTATTTCTTAATTTATTTTTTAAATTAAATTATTTCAATTTTAACAAGATGTCAAATCAAGTTAAAGGTCAAGAGTTCAAGTGTCACCAATCATCTGTGAAAACACAGTATCCTATCAGACAGCCTTGACAGCATCCATCACCAAAAAAGGAGATAAATGTGAATGAGTAATTGGAAACTGTTCCACATCTAACTGCATGAGGACTCTCACATTAAACAAGTTCTCTGGAAACAACCAACTCTAGCCATCCCTGAACACCGCCACCCCTTTGAGGTAAGCCTGATGACCGATCTTTTATCCCCTGTGCTCATTTGATGTCTTCAAGATGAGTTCTGTCTAAAAACACTAAGCATCCATTTTTGAGCCACAGCACAGCCAGGAAGACCTATCTCCTGGTTGGATTGCTAAGTCTGTTTATTAAGGGTCTCCAAGGGGAAGCATTGTATTAGACACTGAAATATCTGAGATGTGCCAGCTCTTCCTTTAACAAAACACATAAAATGAGAAGAAAGAAAAAAGAGGTGGAAAAACAGCCAAGGATCAGTAAATACAAACTGCAAATGAGAGATGCCATACATACCTTATGCTACTAACTCTAAAACTGTAATTATTGATCCCAAAGAAAATATGACATTAAGTGTTAGCAAAGAAAACCATGTACCACAGGCAAGGGCAATGCCTCACTATACGAAGAAATACCACAATAATCTGCTGTGTGACTCCGGGTTGATCTCTCCAGTCACTTCCATCCCTCTGTGTGTGTGTGTGTGTGTGTGTGTGTGTGTGTGTGTGTGTGTGTGTACAATGCACATGTGTGTAGGGGGCAAAGGACAACCTGGGGTATCATTTCTTGGGCCCTGTCTACTTTGGGGGAGTTGGGGGTATCTTACTGGCCTGGAACTTGCCAAGCAGACTAAGCCGATTGTCTAGAAAGGCCCAGGGATCTACAGGTCACTGTTTGCCCAGCACTGGGATTAAAAGCCATCAAGTTTGGATATAAGAATGAGTGAGTGAGTGAGTGAGTGAGTGAGTGAGTGAGTGAGTGAGTGAGTGTGTGAGTGTTCTGGGGAGCAAGCTCAGGCCCTCGTGTATAAGCACCTCACTGACTGAGCTACCTCCTATATTTAAGCATGTCACTGAGCTGTCCTGCTGGGATTCTTCAGGGACTGCAGTGCCTGCTGGAGACAAGGACCTGTACAACAGTCACACTTACAGAGACGGAAGGTCCGTGTGCAAAGAGCTGGTGGTAAGAACACAACACTGCTGCAGCCTTCCCCTGCATCATCACTGGTGTCCATTTCACAGTCACGAGAGGAAGACCTATGAACAGCTCTTCTGCTCAACAAAACCAATGCAGTTTATTATCAAGGGAAAAACACGTACACCTGTCTGCCTCAGCAGACTGACTATGTCTTCAGGTAGTCAACTCCAAAATAAACCACAGCAAAGGACAAGACACCAGGGCCCAGCACAAGTGAAGCCCTGGTGTCTGAGTTCCCAGTGGGCCCAGTCTTCCACAAGATGGTGGAGCTAGGGTTCCATGAAATAAGTCTTTAATTAAATGGGGTTTAAGTGCAGAAAACCCCAGGCCCCATCCTATGAGACTCAGAAATTTGGGAGGCCAAAGTAGAATACTCACTGCACTGCAAAGTAAAAAAAAAAGAGGTCTGTCCAACTGCACAGTGGTGAGGCTAACTTAAAACAACTCTGATAATTCACAATTCAGGCAAGGCTTGCACAGCCACCCAGGCCCAAGTTAGGACAGGGAAACTTACATATGTTGCAGAGACATTTCAAATATGCAGGGACAAAGAAAACTGACGTGGAATGTCTTTCTGCAGACTGCAAATATGTGTTGCTCCCACTGGTTAATAAATACAGCTGCTTTGGTCTATGGCAAGGCAGGATAAGAGCCAGGAGGGAAATCCAAGCAGAGATGCAGGATGAAGAAGGGAGAAGTCGGGGCAGACGCCATCCAACCACCCAAGGGGCAAGATGCCAGCAGACTGGTAATGCCATGGCCACGTAGCAAAATATAGTGAATAGCAATGGGTTAATTTAAATAGTAAGAGCTAGCTAGTAATAAGCCTGAGCAATAAGCCAAGCATTTACAAGTAATATCAAGCCTCTGAATGATTAGTTTATAAGCAGCTGCAGAACATGGCGGAACAAAGAAAAGCCTCCACTTACAAAAGGCTCCAACACTGTGCACACGTACATCCACATAAAGCCTAAGAAAGCTTAATATATATTTAAAAAGGGCTTCTAGACACACAAAAATGGAGCAAAGGGAAGCTTCCTAGTTCAGGTCTCTCAATGCGAGCGAGGCACAGAACGGCAACCGGCCTAAGAGCATGGCTACGCACTACTTAGTACTGCTGTCCAGAGCTGGGCGGCCTGAGGGTGCATGGCTCCTTTAAGAGACAGCTTCCGGCCTCAGGACTGGCAGCACAGGCCTCTCTTTGGGGAGGCCCTGCTTTGGAATACTTGATTGGAGTTTGTGGGTGGTGCTACTAGAGTGCAGTATGGACCCTTGAGTTGGGAAGGTAAGCACAACTCTCACTGGTACCTCCGCCATGTTGGAAAGCGGGAATGGGGTGGAGACACCAAAGCTGGCGTTTTTTTTCTGGTTCTAGCACATCCACTTAGCAGTTTAAAAACTCTTCTGGTCAAAAAAGGAATACAGATACACAATAAGAACAGATTCAGACAAATAAGACCTTTAAACGGGTCACACTATATTTAAAAGATATACGCAGGCTTGGGAGAGAGAAAAGAAAGGATAGATACAATAATAGATTTTAAAAATAATAATATAATCCTTAAAAAAGAAATAAAATAAAAAATTATGATGAGCCACATAAAAATGGAAAATACGGATTATATATATTATTATGTTTTCTTTGAATTTTTTGACTGTTAATGAGCTAACTGCAGGAAGACATTTAATTATGGGGGCTGCTAAGCTAAACCAACATATATATTTTAAAGGTATCTTAACTTCGAAATTTGGGTCTAAGGATATGTTGCTTTGGAAAAGAGGATCTGCTTTTGTTTCCACAGAAGATGAGAAGCTGTGGATTCCTTCCAGGTCAATATGGTTTGATTGAGCAAAAGCCCCTGAAAGGTCTCTGATGGGAACATTGGCCCAGATGATACAACATCCACAACAGCTTCAAGGCTACTGGCTGATATGGACCAACCACACAAAATACCCCAGTCAGGACTTGACCGTAATTCTGAATTTTCTCAGGATCCCCATAAGATTACCAGCACGCCCAATCAACATGAAAATAATATAGAAAACTATGCCGAAATTCCCAAAATACTGTTTATAAATGTTTATTTTCATTTAAAGGGTGTTGTTTATAAATGTTTAATGGTCATGATCAATGACCATTAATAAATGGTCATAATCTCTTTCTAAAGAAGAAAGGGGGATATGATATATAAATGATGGGGGAAAGGGTGGATTATTATGATAATATAAAAGAGGTAGATTATTGAATCTACTTTAATCCAAAAAACAACTATTAATCTCAAAATACTTTACATTGATACAGATTTTGGTTTACTGATACAAATTTAAGGTCAATTTTGTTATACTATATATATATATTTCTACTCATTTAAGGTATCATATTTATGCAGCTCATTTAAAAATATAATGTATAGTTAAAAAATACAAATTAATAATCATCTATAATAGTAAAATTTATAGTCATATTAGTCAGGTTTTCTAGATATGCAGAGATATAGTTCAGATGGATAGGTAATCTTCAAACACTTCAAAAACCTTCAGAATATGACATTTAAAATGTTTTAAGAGCTTAGACTTTTTTCTACAGTGAGACACGTCTGCTCCTGGCAGCACCAATTACCTCAAGAGGATGATGGGCATCGAAGAAACTCCTTATGGAGTTTGCTTTCAATGTGGCAAGGCTAGTCATTTGAGCAAGAAACTGTTCTTGCCTGGACTGCTTGACAGTATGCTATATAAACTGGACATGCAGGACCCACAAGAAAATGACTGCTGAACTTGCCAAAAAAGATGGGACAGTCCTTCATGGGTCCTGCTTCATGGAAGAGTCTGCCAGACATTCTGCAGGACACATAAAAAAAAGCAACTGACAAATTCTGCCAAAATAGGTGGGACAGTCCTTCAAATTTCCTGCTTCACTGAGAAATCTGCCAGACACTCTAGGCCTGGAGGCTAAAGATGGATGCCCCAATGTTGCAGAGGAACTTTGGGTGACTGTCCAGGCAGCCAGATGTCTCTCTCATTTCTAGAATTATGGAAGTTGCTTACAATGCACTTCCTGTTTACTCAGGTAATATTATATCCTTCTGGGGTCTCTGATGGAGCTGAAGACTAGATAGTTATAATTACAATTTTCCTTAGTTATGATAAATTAGATATGAAACTTTAGACTCACAAAGATAGGGTAGATGAGAGAATATTTTCTTTAATTTTTGCCAAATACAAATAGACTAAATATTGTAACTATAATTCTTGCTTGATGACTGTTGTTCTTGTTTTTGCTCTTTTTTGGGGCCCACCACCCAGTTCCCAAGTAAATCACACACTGAGGCTTATTTTTAATTATAAATGCCTGGCCTTAGCTTGGCTTGTTTCTTGCCAGGTTTCCATAACTTAAATGATCCCATCTACATTCTACCTCTGGGCTTTTCCCACTGTCTTACTTCTGTAAATCTTACTCTTACTCATGGCTTGCTGTGTAGCTGGGTGGCTGGTCCCTGATGTCCTCCTCCTTCTCTAGCTACTTCCTTCTTTTCTCCTCCCTCCTCCCAGATTTCTCCTTCTATATAGATTCTCTGCTTGCCAGCCCCACCTATCCTTTTTCCTGCCTCACTATTGGCCAGCTCTTCATTAGACCATCAGGTGTTTTACACAGGCACAGTAACACAGCTTCACAGAGTTAAACAAATGCAACATAAACAAAAGTAACACACCTTAAAACAATCTACTACAGATAACTGTTTTGTTATATGTAATTTTATTATGTTAAAGTTAAAATCTTCCTTTTTGATTTTCAGAGAAGGAGAAATGACGTGGGATGTCTTCCTATATGCTGTGAATATGTGTTGATCCCACTGGATAATAAATAAAGCTGCTTTGGTCTATGGCAAGGCAGGATAAGAACCAGGAGGGAAATCCAAGCAGAGATGCAGGGAGAAGAAGGGAGAAGTCGGGGCAGACACCATCCAACCACCCAAGGGGCAAGATGCCAGCAGACTGGTAATGCCACAGCCACGTGGCAAAATATAAATTAATAGAAATGGGTTAATTTAAATTGTAAGAGCTAGTTAGTAATAAGCCTGAGCAATAGGCTGTAGTGGTATTGTGTTCCCCAAAATATTGTGCACTCTAATAAACTTATCTGGGGTCAGAGACAGAACAGCCACAATATTAAACATAGAGGTTAGGCCGTGGTAGCACACGCCTTTAATCCTAGCATTCCAGAGACAGAAATCCATCTAGATCTCTGTGTGTTCAAGGATACAGCCAAGCATGATGATTCACACCTTTAATCCCAGAAAGCAAGCCTTTAATCCCAGGAAGTGATGGCAGAAAGCAGAAAGGTATATAAGGTGTGAAAAACCAGGAACTAGAAGCATTTGGCTGGTTAAGCTTTTAGGCTTCCAGCAGCAGTTTAGCTGAGATCCATTTGGATAAGGACTCAGAGGCTTCCAGTCTGATGAAACAGAATCAGCTGAGGAACTGGTGAGGTGAGGAAGCTGTGGCTTGTTCTGCTTCTCTGATCTTCCAGCGTTCACCCCAATAACTGGTCTCAGGTTTGATTTTATTAATAAGACCATTTAAGATTTGTGCTACAATAGGCCAACGATTTATAAATAATATCAAGCCTCTGAGTGATTATTGTATAAGTGGCTATGAAACCAGGCGGGAGGCAGAAAAGCCTCCATTTACAGACAACTAGCATTTGGTATCCACAGAACATAGGACAGAAGCTGCCAGGTACAAGGGGGTTTGCAGAGACCCCAGGGAAGTTGTGCTCATGGGAACAGCTTCAGAGGCAGATTCCTCATCACCAGTGTGCCAACTCTGACACCCAAAGTTTCTTGCAAGGGTCTCTCTGAATAGGAAAGGAATGTACTACACACACAGAAACTACGTCTTTCCCCTCTTGACCTTGCTCTGTCCCTGAGGATGAAGGGTGGATTCTAATCAAAGGCCAGAGCTCCTGGCTTCCAGCTGAGTCCTGAAAAGGGAACACAAAGGGCAGTTAGCAGGAGCTGTCTGAGGTGAGGGCTCATTTATTCCTTGGATCCTTCCTGCAAGAGAGCCTAGCCCACTCCTGACACACAGCTGACTCACAGGGCTCTCTCCTTCCGGGTGCTATTACCTCCTGCCTGCCTCTCTGAGGGTTACTGAGCAACTGTCCTAGGGTCCTGCCACACAGGCATCTGCTGCTTCTTGTCTACCAAAGCAGTGACCACCAAGCGTGGATACCTACATACTTACTGTAGCCTGGTCTGCTTCGTTGAAGTCACAAAACATGGAAATTACTCACTAGGGATTCCTTCCTTTGCCACTTTTTGTAATGAGATTCATCCGTGTGGGGAGCTGCCTCTTCCAGGTACATCAGTCAACATGACGGACATCCTACCGTTTGCACACACCGGATGTCCATTCATAGCTGGTGAAGGCTGGGCTGTTTCTACTTTGGAGCTGTTATATACAGTACTGCTATGGATGTTTTGCTTATCTCCTGGGGTACATAAACATACAATCTCACTGGCTAGGTATCAAGGAGTCACCTGAGCCATGGCATCTGTACATCTCAATTTTGGCACTTAATATCAAAAGGTCTTCCATGTTTAAACGCCTGCCAGCAACATACACAGGTAAGCCTTCCTGTCTGTATTTTGGTGGGTGGGTAATATTATTTTTCAGGTTTAGTTTTCATTTTCATGATCACACATGAAGTTAGCAGGCGTGTGTTTGCTGATGATACTAGTTTGTTGGGGGGTTTGTTGTTGTTGTTTGTTTTGAGTGCCTGTTCATCTTGGCCACTAGATGGCAGAGTTCTTCCTAGACGAAGATCTACTGGCTGAGAGAATCCAGCTATGGAGTCTTCTGTGGAGAAGTGAGAACGAGAAAGAAAGGCCCACCTGTTCCCTCAGGAACTGCTATTTCCGAGAACCAACTGTAACAATGCTAAGATATACAACCACAATGCACAATGTGGACAGAGCAAACAGCCTGAAAACCAGACGCAAACAACCCCTGGGCCATGCCACCAACTCCAACCACAGTCTTCAACACACTTTGGGGACAGACAGCAGGAAACTGAGGAAGACAATGGGCATGAAGCAACGCCTGACAGTGAGACATTTCCACTGCCCTTCTCAACGATGTAAGTAATGGCAGAAAAAAAATCAAGTAATTGAAAAATGTTCAGATGTACTTTTAGTATGCAGAAGCCTGTCCACTAAGATCCTCCATTTCCCACATACTAAGAAACAGACCTCTATTTAAATAACCTGGAAACCAAGTTCTTATTTCTTTATCATTCAGTGTTGGTCACAAGGACCCGAGATAAACTTCTAAACACAAAGGGTTTATTTTGGCTCAGTTTCAGAGGCTTTTGGTCTGCGACTGGCCCCACTGCCCTGAGCCTGTGGAAAGGAATCACATCACAGCAAGAAATACCCAGCAGAGCAAACCATTATGTCATAGCTGCATCTCAGGTCCATGCTGAGGGCATGCCCCCAAGAACCTCCCACTTAAAGCCCAGCTCTTAAAGGTCTCTACCACCTTCTGGGAATAAATTTCAGGCTGAGGACTAAGGTTTTGGACTTCTGGGAGACACTGAGGATCCAATCAGAGCACTGGCCCACCCTAGGTCTTTTCTTCTGAATGGTGACTCCCGGTACCACACGTGGCATCCCCACACCCTCGTTTCTGTGTGTGTCTCCTTTAACTGAAATCTCAAGTGCATCACAATAGCCCTGGGGTTCTCCATTGGATCTTTGTTCTCAGGGAGAATACCTCTGTGAACTCTTGCCCTAGGGTCCCACAAGACTTCAGTAGCTACAGGACTGGTAAACTGCCCAGAAGGAGTCCTCTCTGAGAATTTCTTAGTGACAGATTATGATTTGATGCTTAGTTAGCTAAACTTATCTGTCATATTGATTGCCATATCTGGGTTCAAGTCACTTCTTATGAGGTAAGTAACTGTCTTATTATATATTCCTAAAATTTTTAAGCTGCACAAAAGAGACAGAATTGGGGAAGACTAAATTCACAAGACAATTTAGGAAATTAAAGTTTCTCTTCATTCTAAAGTGGCTGTAAGAGTATGCCTATAAATCGTTGAGATTAAAAAATACATTTAGATAATCTCTCGGACTTTATTCAGAAATTCCTACTATTCAAAAACACCCCGACCTTCAACCCTGAGCCCAGCCCTTCTGAAGCAGCAATCAGTTGAGATATGAGTCTGAGAAAGTGAGAGGCAGAGACAAGGATTTCCTTGTCAAATTGGAGTGCTGGGCCAAGGGGCTCGGGCTCCTCCACCAGTGCAGAACTGTCATCCTCACTCTTCTCCTTGGGGACCGTCTGTCTGCCAATCACTAAGAGCTTGCTGTCCACTGTCCCTTGCCAGGCCAGACAAGGTGAACAGTATTACAGCAGTCCGCTAGCCACAGCGATGGTAGAGGACAATCAGGATAAACAGCTCTTGACACTTGCTATGGTTGTGAACCATTTAAGACCATGAAACATAACTGTGTCCGTGGCACAAGCAAAGCTTTAACAAAGGAACTGTCTTACATGAAGACAGGCTGCATACATCTAATAATGCCCATTCTACTTTCAGTGGTGTCTTAACTGAATCATATTTATTTAAAAAAAAAAACTGGGTTCTCGTACTAAAATAAAAATTCACCCACACAGTCTTTAATGTTCAAACCAAAACCCAAAGTGAGACCAAAACATTTCATAAAGTGAAGGGAACCCACAGTCCCTGGGAATTTAAGAAATCCCTCTTTGGTAAGAATCTAGTTGATCAGTTCCTCTCACATTCCAAAATACAGTCAGGAAATCAAAACTGCATGAATAGTCCCGAAGTTCTGGTGTGAGAGTAAGAATTTCCTGTAGGCAAAGACCCTTGACCCAATGTCTACTGCCACACAGTCTGAGGCAACTTCTTTAGCTCTGTAACTCTTCCTAACCTGCAATCATGATGAAGAGCTCAGGTCAGCAGGAGGGCTGAGAAAAAGCTGAGAAATGGCAGAGGATGAATGGCAGCTGGACAAGGTAGCCAAGGTGAGGGTCCACAGGTGGACCTGCTGAGCCTTCGGGAAGTTCCTAATCTGCCTGGGTGCCTTGCACTAAGAAATGGAAGTCTCAATTAAGAATGCTACATACAGGCTGGAGAGGCGGCTCAGAGGTTATGAGCACTGGCTGGGGATCCTGAGTTCAATTCCCAGTAACCACGTGATGGCTCACAACCATCTATAATGAGATCTGGTGCCCTCTTCTGGTGTGTGTATACATAATAAATAATCTTTAAAAAAAAAAAAAATGCTACATACGGGAAAAGACTCGTGTCTTAACGAGAAATACGCCAGACACAAACCAGCACTTCCTGTCAGAAACCTTGTCGGACTCTGTGTGATACAGTAAAGGATGCACTGAGTCTCAGTCAAGAGGGTTCTGTGCAGGTGAAACGTCATGCTCCTGTGTAGCATATGAAAAAACATAACTCCACATAAAACATTTATGCTGTAACTTAGCAATGACGAAGTGATAGCTAGAAAAGGAACCAAGGCAGTCATTACTACCGTAGCTGAAGGCCTGCAGCTTCTGAGTTACCTCACAGGAGGCGCTGCCGTGACCGGAGACTCCAAAGCACACTATTCTAGAAGGCCACCATGGTTCCCATAGTCTGTCAGCACAGCCGACTTCAGTACCTTCCGTAGAACGAAGGGTTACCACTTCTGAGAAAAGAAGAAGGTTCTTAAACTACCTCAAGTCGGGCATGGTGACTCACACCTTAGTCCAGCACTTGGGAGGCAAGAAGATCAGTTCCAGTTCAAGGCCAGCCTGGTCTATATAAGTCCAAGCCCGCCAGAGCTACACAGTGAGACCCTGTCTCAACAGGGGAGGAAGGATGAGGCGGCAGCAGCCATATTCAATCACTTCCATTAAGAATGCAGAAAGGCGCAAAGCTACACAGAGAAACCCTGGGGGGGGGGGGGGAGAAACAATGCAGAAGAAGCTATGCTTAGGTACCTTTTAAAACCTGACAAATCATGTGTAACTGATGTAAGATCCTTCAACTGGACAAGAGGTAGGTTCCTTTTGAGAAAGTTAAATGCAGTGTAGCTAGACAGCAGTGATGTGGGCTGCTAACCCCTTCTGCAGGTTTCACTTCCCTTCTCAGAACACTTCTATATGTAAATCCTTCCAACTAGACTAGACGTCCGCAGTTCTTCCTAGGATTTGCAGAGATGTCATGCAAAAAAAAAAAAAAAAAAAAAATACTGCTAGCCTTCCTTGAGATAGAAGAGGGACAAAGTGGTGGGAAGCTGCCTCAGGACCCGGGAACAGATCCGCAGGGAGAGCAGAAGGATCCATGGAGCCCAACTGTAGGCACCGGGAACTGGGGAATGTGAGAAGCGATATGATACAATTTTACAAACCTGGAAGAGATGACTGAGGAGTGCCTTGGTGGCAGAGTTCCCAAACTCCTATCCCACGAGGACTCTGTATGTGACTGCAGAGGCAGGGACAGCGACAAAGTCACATAGCACAGAAAGAAGTCAGGCTCTGAACCCTGCTCGGCCCCACATCAAATCTCCTTTCTATAAATGACAGACTTCAAACATCAAAACAAGCAGTTATTCAAGAAATTTTCCTTTTTCATATGCCTTCCTTCAAGATACGCTATCACTTCAAGAGGAGCCTGAGCTGAGCAGGACTTCATAAACAAATCACAAGTGAGAGAGAAAAACCACATCCAGGGTGAAGTCCCACGCTGAGAACTTCATTTCAGAGCACTTCCTGAAAGGGGCAGCGCAGCACTCCGCCCAACAGACAACGCCGTATCGGTACTACATCTCCAACAGCCTTTCAACAGCGAGCAGAGACAAAAGCACCATCTGTGAGAGACAAGCTTGAGGGCTCTCCAGGACCGGCACATCGGCAAGTGGCCACCCCTCAGACAGCGCTTTGACCAGAGGTAAGCTTCACCCAGTGACTTCTTGGTAAATCGTTATCAGAGGAACGCTGTGTTTACGAACAAAATCTCCGTTTCTTATGATAACACCTGGAACAACAGGTTACTCTTCTTCCATGGTTTGACACTCGTTTTCAGTATTTTATGTTGATAGTATGTGCGGAATTTTAGAATTTTTTTATTTTTCAGATTATAATTACATCATTACTTCCTTCCCTTTCTTCCCTCCAAACCTTCCCACATACACCTCCTTGCTCTTTCAAATTCATGGTCTCTTTCTCATTCATTGTTGTTACACACACACACACACACACACACACACACACACACACACACACACACAGATCCATCCTGCTCAGTCTGTATGTGACTTGTATGTATGCTTTCAGGGCTGGCCATTCAGTGTTGGATAACTGGTGTGCCCGTCCCTGGGGAGGCCTCCCTCTCACTTTCAGCACGGGAGTTCCAGCAGCTCTCTGTGTAGGCCGAGGCCTCACTGTCTTCCCCCTCCATTTAGCATCATGTTGATGGCACGATGCATCACAATGTATCTTGATGTCTTTGTCATGTGGTTTCAATTATGTTCCTTCAGAAATTTAGTTGGTTTTAAGAAAAAACTACAGATAATCATGGAATTAAGTTCTTCAAAAGTCAACCTGAAAGCCAGCCGGTTTTTAACACTTACCCAAAACCCTGCAGAACAGCCTGTAACGGTAGTACAGAGACACACGATCGCACTGAAGCAGATGAACAAGTAAGATTGGTGATAAGTAGACTACAGAAAAGCAGCCCAGGAGGGAGGGTGAACAGACAGGACGGTCAAGACAGGTTATAAATATGGGTTTCCACAGCAGTATCAGGGAGGAGGAGGGAAGACCATGAAATTTCATTTACTTTGCAATGCTACTGTAAAATCCACTGAGTTAAAATGTTTAAGCCTCTAAGTCAGTCTCCTTTGCTTAATGATATTTAACTTTTCTATGCAGTAGTTTTCTCATTTGGGTAGAAACTAATATTCTAGTTATATAAATGTTTGGAGGTGCTTTCTAGACAGGCCTCCTAGCTGGCCTCAACTCCGCCTCCCTCTGCCTCCTGCGTGCTGGGATCAAAAGCTTCTGCCACCATCCTCGGCTTCATTTGGAATTTTCATACAGGTTTTAGATGTTTAGATGTTTAGAATTTTCATACAGGATTTTATTCCAAAATCACATTTAATCAAACACGTGACAGACAGCAAAGGGAGGGAGGGACGCACGGACCGCGTGCTTGTCCACAGCACTGCTCAGTCTCACCACCTGACCACGGGCTGCTAATCCTCCCTAGAGTCTTCACTAAAGAGATACTCAGGGCTGCATTAGACAATAAGCACCCTACAAAGTGGCATTTTAAAGAAACTTCTCGTATGTCCCCAGGTTCCATCTCCACATATGAGTATTTCTAAAGTCTGCTGGCATTGCAGCCCGGGTGAGGGAATTTCACACCGAGAGATGCTTATTTGTAAACACTATCAAACTTTACCCATGTTTCTTTACCCATGTTAGGACTTCGCAGGCCTCCCTCCCTTTGACAGAATTTATGTTCATCCAGGCAGCGCAGGAGTATGGAAGGACCTAGACTAGAAAAACACCCTCAAAACACGGCTTTCTATGTCCCACTGATGCAGCAGCACTCAAATTACAGGACCCTGGTAAACAAAAAATGGCAGCCCCTGCCTCAGGTACTCCCAGCTGCACACCTGCTGCTCTGGGATGCTAGCAGACCACGGCCCAGAACAGAAGTGTCTAGTCTAGGGAGTCTAGACCTCCAACAATCTGAAGAGAGTACAGGATGACACTGGGCAGAAACGTTCGCAACTTCAAGAGAGAGGGTGTGGGACCAACAGGGAACTACACGAGACCTCACTGACAAGGCAGACAAGAGCTGCCGAGTGTCAGCTCACCCAACACTCCAGACACTGAGCACGTCCTACTGTGCACTAGAAAGGCAGCAGAGAAAGCAGCTGGAGCAACCCAAGCTCCTACTTGCTCACACGAGCTACGTCTCCAGCTGTTCTGGTTCTTCTGCTAGTCTCCTGATACATGCTTTGTAAATTATGGTTGTTATTTAGTGACTGAAAAGTATCTGAACACTGCTTCTGAGTTATAAGATAAATAGAATAAAAATGACAGAAATGGGCAAGCCATTTTATAAGATTTAGAACCCAGATTGGCCCTTCTCCCATTACTCCAGAGAATTCTTACTGTCTCCTAATTTGATTATTTGGGAACAAGAGAGATGAGCAAGGTCAATGAAACTGGTTGAATCTCCCAGAGCATTATGGTGCCTGAGGCCATTTGAACTGACCAGTACATTATAAAGACTGGGTCTGGGCATGGTCACGCACACCTTTAGTCACAGCACTCAGGAGGCAGAGGCAGGCAGAACTCTGTGAGTTGGAGGCCAGCCTGGTCTAAATAGGGAGCTCCAGGACAGTCAGGGTTATACAGAGAAACGCTGTCTCAAAAAGGAAAGAAAGAAAGAAAGGAAGGAAGGGAGGGAGGGAGGGAGGGGGGGGGGAGGGGGGGAGGGAGGGAGGGAGGGACAGACAGACTAGGATTCTTAGCTCAGTGGGGTACACAGCGTATGTGAGGACCTGTGTTCAATGCCCAGTGCTACAAAAATAAAAACAAAAAGTAAATAATAGCAATAACTTCTAGGGTATGTGTTCTTGAAAAATACTAAGGCATGTACACGGAGTCTTCGATATGAAATGCCCTCAAAATTAAAACTCACTAGCAGCAAAGAAGCTAGAGATTGTTCAGCCTCTGTTTCCAACCGAAGCTCTGACCCTCCTTTTCTCACTAGTCCAGACAGTTTCTGCACATCATGGGCACAGGCCTGCTGTAAGATGACGACCCCCAGCAGTCACGACCCGCTGGTCCTCTCTAACAGCTTGCACCCAGATGAATACAAAATCGCAGCCCTGGTCTTCTACAGCTGCATCTTCCTGATTGGATTACTTGTTAATGTCACTGCATTATGGGTTTTCAGCTGTACGACCAAGAAAAGAACCACAGTAACCATCTACATGATGAATGTCGCACTACTGGACTTAATATTCACACTCAGTCTACCCTTTCGGATGTTTTACTACGCAAAGGGTGAATGGCCATTTGGAGAGTACTTCTGCCACATTCTCGGGGCTCTGGTGGTGTTTTACCCAAGCCTGGCTCTGTGGCTTCTTGCTTTCATTAGTGCTGACAGATACATGGCCATAGTGCAGCCAAAGTACGCCAAGGAGCTGAGGAACACTTGCAAGGCCGTGCTTGCGTGTGTGGGGGTCTGGATAATGACCCTGACAACCACTGTCCCTCTGCTGCTGCTCTATGAAGACCCCGATAAAGCCTCCTCCCCTGCCACCTGCCTCAAGATTTCTGACATTGTCCACTTAAAAGCTGTCAATGTGCTCAACTTCACTCGGCTCCTGCTTTTCTTCCTGACCCCTTTGTTCATCATGGTCGGGTGCTATGTGGTCATTATTCACAGCCTCCTCCGTGGGCAGACGTCTAAGCTGAAGCCTACGGTGAGGGAGAAATCCATAAGGATCATCATCACACTGCTGGTGCAGGTGCTCATCTGCTTCATGCCGTTTCACATCTGTTTCGCCTTCCTGATGCTGCAGGGGGAGGACACCAGCTACAACCCCTGGGGAGCCTTCACCACCTTCCTCATGAACCTCAGCACATGTCTCGATGTTGTCCTCTACTACATTGTGTCCAAACAATTCCAGGCTCGAGTCATTAGTGTCATGCTGTACCGCAATTACCTCCGAAGTGTGCGCAGAAAAAGTTTCCGATCCGGCAGTTTACGGTCACTTAGCAACATGAACAGTGAAATGCTATGAGTCAGAGCAAGCAGCCTGTCTTTACTCTCTTTAAAACTCTTTTTCTATCTACTCGAGTGAACCAGCATTCTATATTATCCAGTCCCTTCTCTGGCAAAAAAAGAAATAATAATAATAAACTTTAAAACTTCTGTGGTACTTTATTATTCCAGCAACATGACTAAACACTGAGTATTCTGATACGCTCATTTATTTTTAATCTTACAACTTGTATAAAACATGTGCAGGAGCCACTTGTAGTGACCATGCTTGTGATCCCAGCAATCAAACAGCAGAGGAAGGCCATCCCAGGCTACATAGTGAGAATCTGTTTCAAAAAACAATAATAAAAATACAAATAACATGTTCATGAATCATTTGGGAAGGGTCACCCAAATTAGGTTTCATAGTCAAGCCTTATCTGAGCAAGTTAAGTGGCTTAACATTTTTTGATTAAATTCTGTACATAAGTGACTCATGAAAGGGGAAAAAATAAGCTATTGTTCAAAATAATTTGATAGATCTCCCTTATATCGGTTCACACTTGGGATGGCGGTCTGAATTCAGTATTCTATGTTCTAAACATCAGCTCTCCAGGTTTATACACAAGCAACTCTGCTCAGCTCACCACAAAGCGTAACTGATGGCAATGGGGAGCTCCAGCCACCTCCCTATCCCTTTTCTTCAGCAAGCAGCTGCTGCTTCCCAAACCCCACTTACGTCAAGTGTTGGGAAGGTAACTGAGACCCCATTTCTGCCCCAATAACCTGACACATTCCTATGACACAAGTTGTTAAGTGGTTCAATAACTTGTTACAATTCCAACAGCTTACTCTTCTTACACGGTTAAAAAACGCATTATAAATTTTTTCCAAGCCATGTTAGTTGGGGAATATTAGTTCTGACCCTAGTCTGCCCATTTGATTTCTCCATAAAGAAACGTCTTGTCTAAAAGTAAAGGAACCGAACTATAAACTATAAAACTCCTATTTTAAACATAGATATAAAATGACTCAACTTACAACTTCCTCTACAAAATCACCTTTATTATTACTCTTTTGTTTTAGGACAGGATATCACTCTGGATGTCCTGGAACTCAAAGATCCATCTGCTTCTGCCTCCCTTCATGTCTGGTACCAATTTTTCAACAATAAGCAAAAATGTTTACAAACATGTACCTTCATAACTATAGGATCCAGGAGCAAAGGTGGAGCTCTGATGCAGCTTCTCAACAGAGGAAATAGTCAAGATTTCAGGTTCAAGAGCCAGGTGAGTAAGATCCTTTAACAAACATGAGTGTGCGCGCAGGGGGAGAGAGAGAGAGAGAGAGAGAGAGACAGAGAGAGACAGAGAGAGAGAGAGAGAGCACCCCTGTAGTTAATCAGTAGTTTAGGATACACATATGGGGTATATGGAGTCATGGGGTGGTAGAGCACTAAACCTAGCGCGAGTGAGGAGACCCCTCATCTGACTCTCAGCCGAGAGGGAAGGAAAGTCGCCTAGGCACAGCTTGCTTTCAACTGTTCAGACAAATGCACTCCTGGGCAAGTTCTCTGCAAGCTCTTTCCAAAAGGTTTCCTTGAAGAATGTGGTGCAGAAAAGCATAATGCGAGTGCGGACACAAGCAAGGAGATGAAATGTGTCCTGTGGTCCTCGAGGAAATTAAATACAATGAAAAACAATTCGTGGAAGCATAATTTATTTAGCACTATAATCAGGCGCTCTTTAAAATATATTATATTTAGTTATTGTGCATGTATACATGTGGGCAGGTGTGTGCCACACCATGTGTGTAGAAATAACCGTATGGGCCAGTTACTTCCCTCCACCATGTGGGTGCCAGGGATCACACTCAGGCATCAGACTTGGTAGCAAGTGCCTTTACCCACTGATCAATCTCACCAGCACCAAACACACTCTAACATATGAAAAAATTCAAATTCAATTATTCTGGAGGGGTTTGATTCTGGAAAACAAATACTCATATACAAATACTAACAACTAATAAACAATAGGTTTATTAGAGCAAACGTGTCAAGCACAAGTTACTAGACACAGCTAACATATTTAGCTTTTAATCATGGAGCTACTTTGAAAACAATGGAGATTTTTTTCTGAGTTAAGTAAGTTGTGAACATCCATTAGATGTCAGCTGCAGTTTCTGCACAGAGCACTGCAAAGAGCACAGGCCAACCTGTGCAGCCGTCATCAGCCTTAGAGTCTGACGGGGGCTCTTGTCGGCGATCACCCTTTCGGTGTCCTTGAGTGTGTGTACCAAGTACATGAAGGACCTAGGCTCCTTCTCAAAGACCTAGTCAATAGCACAGAAGGTCAATGAAGACAATTCTGTGACATGAAAATAAGCAAATGCAACAAATATTCATTGAATTAGTATAACATTTGCTATAACACACACACAAGGACAAGCAATTCTGCCAAAGGGCAAGAGGTAGCCAAGAGCAAGCTGGCTGGGGAGGCTGGGAGTGGACAGCACCAGATCCCAGAGCTCAAGGAAAGAGGGAAACCAAGCATGGGACTTGGACACATGCTGCTGGTAAACCAGCCCTCTTCGTGGCCCTGTGCAGTAAGTAGAGCACCTCCAACTGACGAGGGACGACGGTCAGATAGAAACCGAGCTCAGAAACAGCCGTCCAGGCATCTGCAAGATGTCACAGAACTACCAAGCAGCACAGCTGGACCCCAGTCTACGATGGCAGCGCCCATGCTGCCTGCCCCTCCCACCGTTCCAGACGGTGCCTGTGGAGTCTGACCCCACTCCACAGAACACGGAGGTTTCGAGGTTTGGTGTTCTGTTCTTCTTTAAATTCCAGCACAGCTGTGACCGTTGTTTCCATTCTTTAACACTGATTTTTTTATAGTGTGCATGTGCGTGAGAGTGTGTGTGAGGATGTGTGTGAGTGCGTATGTGAGTGTGTCAGTACGTGAGGATATGTCAGTGTGTGTGAATGTGAGTGTGTATGCAAGTGTGTGTGTGTGTGGGGGGTGTGGGTGTGGACATACATAGGCTACAGCACACATATGGAGGTCATAGGACACTCACTTCTCTCCTTCCACCTTTGTGTGAGTTCCAGGGATTTAGTGTTACTATTATCCAGTCTCATTCTTATACCAACACATCACACACATGCCTCCAAAACTCAGTAGCCTTTGTTTAGAACCAATAAGGAGGCCTGGGCAACGCGGCTGAGTTCACACAGAACCCTTCTTCAGCACCGCACCCTGCTTACAGGAGCAGCAGCCCACACTCACCAGTCTACCACACTAACACACATTCAACTTAACAAGGCTGTGCAGTAGTGAGAACACAGGATCCTGTGTCCCCACTCAGGGAAGATTCAGAACCACACGTTATTAAAACAGCTGAAGGGCACCGTTCATGCCGACTCTAACTTAACACCAGTTATATATCTTATCTAAAACAGAGATCCAGCCTGCTTTAGAATCAAGGGACCTAATATACCTGACAGTTCTCAAACCCATACTGTAAAATTAGAACAAGGCTAAAGTTAGTGCACACAGAATTTTAAATATCCAGTTTCTCTAATTTTACACTATCGTGCCTCTCAAACACAGGCTCCTATATTTAATTCTGATATGCTTTTAGGCCTTTTGCATGTGCTGAAAACTCTGTTCTTGGCTCCCAGTTACTCCACACGCTAACAGTTTTTCTTGAAAGCACGGCTGAGCTGGTCTGTCACTGTAGGAAGCACACAGCTATTATTACCTGTACACTAACTTTGCTCTACCCTTGGTGGAAGTATAGAAATAACCCAAAAATTTCTTCAGAAACTCAACTTCAGTACATTTATTATCCAGGTGAATTAAATATGAATTTTTATGTTTAATTATTTCATAAAATTACAACAGCAAAATATCACTATAAAAATACATAAAACAAATTCAATTTGAGGAATTCAGGGTGGCTGTAGGTTTATCATCCCAGCACCCAGAAAGGCTGAAGCAGAAGATTCTTTAAATAGAGGCCATCCCGGGCAACATATAAGACACTGTCTCAAACAAAGATTACGAAATAATTTCAAAGCTGAAAGAAAAAAGAAAATACTACGAAATTGATTATTTTAAGAGCATAAGGAATATGTAAGTATACACTGGATTTTCTTTACACACATATATACTATATCTGAAAATATAAAGTATCTTTTTTTAGACAGACTCTCACTATGTAGCCCTGGCTAGCCTGAAACTCACTATGTAGAGCAGGCTGGCCTTGAAATCACAGAGATCCACCTGCCTCTGCATCCCAAGTGCCTAGACAAAAGGTGTGGCACCACAGCCGGCTTAAAAGACCTTTGGTGAAAGTTTGTGAGTGACAGTATTTCAAACAGACTTAAGAATCCTAATAATCAACTCCAAACTATAAGCTACTTACAATCCAGAAGGCAGATTATTGGCCACAGTGACACCAATCGAATACTGCACGGCTTCCACAAGAATTAGGTCAAACAAGGCTGACAAGACCCAGGAGCCCAGCAAGAAGGACTGAAAAATAAAACAAAAAACAGAAAATGTGTCACCTAAAAATAAATAATAGCTATTTAATTAGCATGAATTCAAGGGTGCGTGGGAGTTAGGGGGTTAAGGGTACACACACACACACACACACACACACACACACACACACATATATATATATATTGTATCTATATATATTACATATATATATAGCATATATACGTATACATGTATAAGCATAGTTTTATATTATTCGGTTTTGTTACTTTCCAAAACTGGGAAATAAACCGTAATTGTTTATATATATGTATTAGTTTCCAGAATTTCTAGACATGCTGAAAAGTGACATTTAATTAAAACATACTGCTAATAAGCAGCACATATACTATTAAGCCAAATAAGTGACCAGAATTTTATTAACTAAAGTTTTATTAAAATTTTCATTACTGGCCCACACAATGTTGTGTATTACCATTACCATCATTTCATTATTTTATCATGCTATTGGCTTAAATTTAAATTTTTTCTTTGGTTAATGTTGAAGCCACAAATCAGATTTAGAATCATGTTTTTTAAGAGATAGTTATAAATAATACACTGAATTTTAAAAAATGGAAGACATTTTAAAATAAGGGGCCAGAACAGTGTTGCATACCTGTAATCCCAGCTATTCTGAGACCTGAATAGGTGGGTTAAAAACCAGAGGCCAGCTTGGGAAAATAGGCAAGACTTTACTTCAGAGTTTGAACACTAAAATGTAGGCTGGAGATGCAGCAGGTGGAGAGCCTAGGAAGCACCAAACATGCCAATACAGAACACAGACAAGGGCACTTCACTCAGGAACCTCAGCACAGAAGGCTAAACATCAAATAACTTACTGCAAACTTCCTGCTCCCATATCTTCTTTCAAATATTCTGAAGTTATAAATAAGAAGACTACTGCAGAAAGTATCTTTCAAGTCAAGGCAAACTATTCTTCCGCATATTAGCCTCCAAACCTAGACAGGGATAAAAACAGGAGTGAGTGAGTGAGATCTGCCCAGGCCCCTGCCACGCGCTGTCGGGTTCAAGCTCTCAGCGGTCACTACGCACACGCAAAGGTCAACTCAGCATGCCAAACGTCAAGGCGCATCCTAGATTCCCTGAGATGGTAAGAAGTCTCTCTGCTTACTATAAAAAGATGCATCCTGTTAAGGCAGCAAAGAACTCCTCGTAAAAACCTCAGTGGTCGGGGCATCTGCTGCCAAGCCTGACACCAAGAGTTCAAGCCCCAGAACCCACACCTTAATGGAAAGAGACAACTGACTCCACAGAGTTGTCCTCTGACCCCCACACGAGGCACCATGTTGTGCTTAACACACATACACACACACACACACACACACACACACACACACACACACACACAC
>CABHPR010143252.1:32057-56110 GCA_902168415.1 Peromyscus melanophrys
AAATAAATGTTTTTTTTTTAAAAAAAAAAAAAAAGGAAAGGGATGTTTAGTGGGACACACACACACTCTCACACATAGAATCAGCTGAAATGAAAGACTAATAAATGCTTGTTTTATTATGTTCATACTACTGAATTTAAAAGCAAAGTTATGACAATTTGAGTAAATGTTCAAAAATATCTGAGCTTCATCACCAAAGAACCACACAGATGGCAAGTTTGGGGAATTGTTGATAAAAACTAGGACATTAAAATGTTATCAGCTTTGAAAATCCATCTTCTGCCTAGGAGAAAAACAAAGAAATACATAAAGAAGATGCTACTTTTTAAAGGCCTATTGTGAGCCTTCAGCATTTTTTCCAATTTAAATGATCCTGATGGTATCTGCAACACACTGATGTCATTTCCCTTCACAGTCAGAACAAATTAACCCTGTGCTGCCTCTGACTTATTGTGCAACAACACAAGATTAAATTTGCCATGTTAACTATTTTTCAATACATGACTCAGTGTCGATAAGTGTTGTGTGATATTTTGTTTGTGTTCTGACAAATAAGTTTGCTTGGAGTCAGCGGGCGGAGCTAGCCACTTGCTAACCATAGAGGTTTGGAGGTCTGTACAGAGAAGAAACAGGAAGTGATAAGGTGAGGTGGAGGAATGGAAGAGGAAGGAAGCAACTATGGTTGCTCTCCTGCTTCTCTGATCTTTCAGGTCTTACCCTGATATCTGACTCCTGGTTTTTATTGATAAGATTAATTAGATCTACACTCCAGTTAAGCACCTACAGTGGTGTGCAGCATTATCCTAAGTGCTGCTCCATGAAACATCACCTGCCGTCCCTTGGTGACCTATGTCCAACTTTCTGTCCAGGAATTTGCCTGTGCTGGGCACAGCATGAGTGGGTCACATGGTATCTGTCCTCTCCTGACTGGCTTATCAACCAGGGAAAAGTATTTTCAAGGTTCATAGTAAAGCATGTATCGGAGTCTCATTCTCTTACTGCTGAATACTACTACAATGCCTCTATGCACAACGCTCTATCTGTTCATGTGTCGACTGATGGACACAGGTGTGGTGGTATTGTATTCCCCAAAATACTGTGCACCCTAATAAACTTATCTGGGTTCAGAGACAGAACAGCCACTAGATACAGAGGCTAGAAAATGGTGGCACTCACGCCTTTAATCCTAGCATTCCAGAGACAGAACTCCCTCTGGATCTCTGTGAGTTCAAGGCCACATTGGAAACAGCCAGGCATGGTGACACACACCTTTAATGCCAGGGAGTGAGCCTTTAATCCCAGGAAGTGAGGGCAGAAGACAGAAAGGTATATAAGGCGTGAGGACCAGGAACTAGAAGCATTTGGCTGGTTAAGCTTTAGGGCTTCTAACAGCAGTTCAGCTGAGAGCCATTCGGATGAGGACACAGAAGCTTCCAGTCTGAGGAAACAAGACCAGCTGAGCAGTTGGCCAGGTGAGGTTAGCTGTGGCTTGTTCTGTCTCTCTGACCATCCAGCATTTCACCCAATACCTGGCCCGGATTTGTTTTTATTAATAAGACCTTCTAAGATTCATGCTACACACAGGTTTGTTCTACCATGAACAATATCGCCAATATCGCTATGAACAGTGGTAATACCCATCCCAAGATCATGAAAAAGAGGCAAATGAAGTCATATGGCCTCTTCCCCTACCAAACAAAGTATCAGCACAACTGCACTGCCAGAGCAGCCCACAGCCGTCTCTGCTCCAAGCGAGAAGCCAGGCAGAGTTTCCATCACCAGTGAAGTCCAAACTCTCACAGTACTGGACTGACCAAGGAGGGCCACGAGTCTCACTGACCTGTCTACTAGCTGAGCTGTCAGCACCGGGAAGTCTCTGACCAAGAGGAAACGGCCCATGGTAAGGCAGGAGTCCCACCACAGGCAGCCATGTCACAGAGCCTGCAGGTACACCACACCTGTACCACAGCCACAGTGCAACTCGAGGCCAGCAAAGACTAGCCAGGGGAAGTGGGCTCAGAAGGCTGCTGGGTACTCAACTCTAACACAGTGATGCCTATCACCAATGCACAGCAGCTTACAGACAACTCCACTCTGTGGTCAAAGCATCCTGACAGCCACCAGGAAAATCTGAGGAGTATGAAAATTAACACTTTCCTAATATGCACTGAATTCTGTCCACAGAACTCTGATGGTTTGGCTTTCCTGTGGTTAATGTAAAATAAAGCTGCTAACTAGTCTCAAAAGTCAGGCTTACTGCCATCCTCAAGGGCATGACACTTAGGACGTGATACAGGGACGCCTATCATCTAACCCTCTGACAGGGTGAATACCCCTTCATCCAGTCAGTTCTCCTGCGACACCTGCAGGGCAGACCAGAGGGGCTGAACTTCACTGGGCACCGGGAGCAAAGCATCTCTCTTCACTCCGAATTCAGCTGCCCTTCCTTCCAGACAACTGAACTCCATCCTGCCTTGGTCCCCTCGTTTGTCATCACCTGAGGATCTAGTGTACACGTGGTACCTCACAGGCCCAGGCTCTTATGTGTGTGTTTAGAATTCCCAGGGCAGAAGTGAAACTCCTCACTGCTCCGAAGCACTTCCTGTGAATACACCCAGATACCTCAGAAGCAGATACCCGTGAACTGTGCAGCAGGTGAGCCACATGAGACCCAGAAGTTGGGTTCTCCTTCCAGAAGTTCTCAAGTCTCAAGGCCGACCTCACACTAGAATCCCTGGGGATCGTTTTTTTTTTTTAATTAACATCAAAAAATTAAAAACATAAATGTCCTATCAATTGCTCTTTCATATATAATTAAAGTATTTTCCCATTTGCTTCTTTCTACTGTATATGACGGTTTGGGCTACACGAAAGTAACTGTATCACGTACATACAGTGCCTATGGAGACCAGAGGAAAATGCTGGATCCCTGGAACTGGAGTTTAAGGTGGTTGTGAGCAAACATATAGGTGCTGGGAACTGAACCTGCGTCTTCTGCAGGAGTAGTGCATGCTGTTAACCATGCAGCCATCTCTCCAGCCGCCCCCACCCCTCCCAAGCCTTTCTTACTCAGCTGGTCTAGGGTGGGATTCTAAGTGTTTTAACATATGTGTGTGTGTTCCATGTGTGTGTGATGTGCACATATAAATCTAAGTGTTTTAACATGTGTATGTGTGTTTCATGTGTGTGTGATGTGCACATATAAATCTAAGTGTTTTGTTTTTTTCTTAAGCCAAAGGTGAGCGGCACCACCACAACACAGACCATGACACAATCCGGAGGCAGTGACATAGGATCTAACAGGACACTCACAGGGACTCGGTGACTCCAATGTGAGCAAGGGTAATGGTCGCATCACAGTGGAGGAAGGGCATCAGTGAGCTGAGGCGAAAGTTTACGCTCAGGGTGGCAAAGGTGGCTGCCAGGGCACCCACACAACTGGTACTAACACTCTGACCCACACACAAGACCCACGCACCAATCTGGAAAGCAGAGCTCTGTTCTTTGCAAAGGCAAAGCGATTCCTCTGGGTTTAACTCCCTTAGTAGAAGATCATTCAGTGTGTCACAGACAAACGAGCCTGAACCACCTCATCAAACACACAGGCTGAGACTGGTTTTTGAAAATGTTAACTGTGCCTACATAAAAGAAGTTAGCATGGGTCAGAGGACAACTTATGGGAGTGGGTTCTGTCCTTCCACCACGTGGGTCCCAGTGACTGAACTCAGGTTCTCATACTTGGTGGCACATGCCTTTAACGACAGAGCCACCCCACTAGCCCAAAAATTCTCTTGAAAGTATAAACTGCATTTCCAATGAGTAAAACCTGAAATATAAACTTTGGAGTTCAGCAAAAGGTAACACTGCAATATCTCCACTATAATCAGCATTACTGAAGATATCAGCAAATGTAACTAGAAAATGTGCTTGTCAATGCAGTATTAATAATACTCATTACAAATTTAGGGGCTTTGTGCTCAGCCCTAAATGAGGTATCTATATCACACTCCATCCTCCTAAGGTTTAGGTAACACTGTCAAAGAGGGAGCTGGAAGACTGTCTGAGCCAGGACTTGGGGAGAACCGCCGTGAAACCATGTCTCCTGGACATGTCAAGGCTGTGGCGGCCCAAACTGAACCTGGATGGAGAGGGGCTGATGAGGCCCCAGCCCTGGTGGAGGCGCTATCAGCAGTTGATGGCTGTTGAAAGTTTTTCTTCAGAGGTGTGACCCCGATGGGTTGACCTGTGCTCTAGTGAATGGTCCTATATCCATGAGCAGTTAATTATTAGGATGAGGAGAAGAAAGAGACAGGCACATAGGACTGGGTCTGGAAGGAGTTAGGGTAGATGTAATCAAAATACAAGAACATTCTTAAAGAACAACTTTAAAATACTATTTTTGAAACTTTGGAGGCTTGGGGGGACTAACGAAGGAAGAAGAGACTGGTCTAGAAGAACACCCCTCTCCTCCCAGAGGCAAAGGAGTAGGTACCTACCTGGAAGTCGTTCTTGACAGCATGGAGGTCATACGCGAAGAGCTTCTGACAGTGGGGCAGCAAGAGGGCCAGCAGAAGGGACAGGGCACTGGGGACCAGCAGAAGGCTCTTGGACAGCGGGGCCTTGTCTAGGAAGGAGGAAAACACATCCTTGACTGGGGTTTAAAAAACAAACACAAACAGAAACCCACACAGATGGAAAGCAGGATAACTGATTTGTTCTGAATGAGAAGGAAACCTGAGTCCAGAAGCCTTGGCCTTTAGCTCTTACTGAAACATCTACCAGCTAATGGCGAAGACAGAGAGCAGGCACGACCCTCTGGAAAGGCTTCACTGTCTGCTGGCTCTTACAGGACCAGCCGCAGTAAATACCCAGTAGCCTCCAGACAGCACCTGGTAGGAAACAGCAACTGCAAGTGTGAAGTACCTTCCAGCAGTCAGCACCTGAGGATGACGGAGATTCACACGGTGGTTTGAAAATTTCTCAAAGGTGTGTAAGTGCTAACACTGCTCACTGCAGTGATCTCCTGAGGTTTTCCACAATGAACAAGGGAGGAACCCAGTCTAGTTTTCCACGAGGGCTCCTGGGACCTCTGCCTCATCCTACGCAGCCGTCAGCCTGGGGGTCACTTGTTACCAAGGCTACAGGCGACCAGCACGTGACTGTGGTGACAAGAACTGAGACGTTCCAGAGGGCACACTGCAGGTAAACGTCTTCTTCCCCTGACAACCCCCCAGGTATATCCCATGATATTGGAGTCACAGGGAAGAAAAGTACTGGAAACTCAGCCAAACCCAGGTGTACGGCAATTCACAAGTTCTCAGAAATGCAACAGAGCCGCGCTTCTCAAACACTCAAAATGTTTGCAGGAGACAAAACACTTTAGCATTCAGTGTCTCTAATACTTTTCATGAGCTATAATGTGTTAAAGGTTAGTTTCACTATTTTTCATTTCCCTGTACATTCATAACTGTAAATTACAAGCCATGTAGGAGAGGGGTTATACACACTGAATGCAGGAGGTCAGAAGACAACCTGTGAACATGGGTTCTCTCCCTGCACCATGTGGGTCCCAGGGACTGAACCCAGGTCGTCACAGTCGGAGACAGGGCTTTAGTGGCAGGGACATCTCACTAGCCCAAAAGACTTTTTAAAGTTAAAAATACATATATTTACAACAATAAATTGTGTGATCTCTATGTGATATATGTGGGGGGTCCTTCTCCCACACATGTACATGTGGGGGCCCGGGTCACCCCCTCTGTTGCTCCTCACCTTAGTGACACTGTACCCGGAGCTTGTGTGCCCCGTTCCAGGCATGCACATGGGGGTCAGAGGCCGTCCTCCTCTATTACCCGGTCCCACGGTCCCACTAGACCTGAAGCTTGCCATTTGCACTAGACAACTGGCTAACAAGCTCCCAGGATCCATCTGCCTCTACCCCTACCCCTAGCCTAGAGCTACAGCAGCATACGCCCACGTCTAGCTTTTCCATGGGAACCAAGGATCTAAACTGTGGTCTTTAGTCATGTACACAGTACTTTACTCACTGAACCTGCCCCTCAACAAAAACACTTTAAAGATCATAAAGACAACACAAATTTTCACCTGGTTTCAGCTAATAAAGTCCTGCAGTCCCAAGGGCTGCACAACTGTACATCTTCTTTCTTCATACAGCACCGGTACACCCCCACTTCCCATTACCTCCTAGGAAGAATGATAACCTCACCCTTGTTCCCCAGACTGCCACACTCGGCCCACCTGCCTCCAATCCTAACTGCCCGTCCCCTGCTCTGAGGATCCTCTGTGTTCACCTCACTTCTTCTTCCACTGACCTCCCCTGCCCGAGGGAACCAGCCTAGGCAGTGTCCCCACTCTGTGGCACTCAGGGTTCCCTTCAATTCTGCCTCAGGGTGTGAAGGACATCAGGAGGGAGGCCACATGCCTCAGAGAGAGGACATTCCTAGCTCGCCAATGGCAAGGCCACAGGAGACATCACTGAGGGGACCCTTTCAGATTCTGTATCTTAATCATAAGAAACTCCCAGCGGGGGGACTTATCCGTTGCAGTTTGTGGTTATAGTGTCTGTGCAAGCACACAAAAATAGCCCAGCTACTTCCTCCAGGGTTAGGCCCTGCACACATCTATACCGGAACCACCATACAGTGTTGCACTCTCTTCACCAAGGCTTGCCAGATCCCAAACCTAACTGCAGTGGGTGGCTGTTAAAGCTGTTACAGCCACCCACTGCACCTAGCAGAGCACCCTATTGCCTGGGCCTCAACAGGACACAGGGCACCGTGGCTGTGAGCATGGCCAGCCTTAGATTGGCTTGAGCCATGGAAGTCTCAGCTCTTTTGCCTGTAGAACAAGAACCTATCTGCAGTGTCAGAATTCATGAGGGCTTGGTGGTAGGGCACTTGCCCAGCACCCCTGAGCCCTGGGCTTGATCCCCAGCGCTACCCCTCCCCACAGTCCCTAAAAAAGCTAAGTGAAGAGCAAACAGCTCCTCCCCAACCATGTCAACCCCACTGGTGGGTGGGTTTCTCTCCTAGTCCAGATGAGCTCCCTCATTACTGTGACAGGACCAAAGAGGAAGCCCTGAAAGGAGAGCAAGCACTTCTTCCGCTTTTACCTGTCCCTATGACAGACAGCCACACCTGGCTCGTCACCGCCTGAACAACCTGACCAGAGAAAACCACACAAATGAACTTCAAATTCCTGGGCCCAAGACTTACACTGGTACAGCTCTCTGACCAGCAATTCCAATGCTGCTCTCTAGAACCCTGCCTGGCCTTCGTATCTCCTCCCCTCCTCCCATTCCACTCTGCCAATGACTAACTCAACGGGCTGCCTTGGTTGTCTCCCTAACCCATCTCTAAAATCACTAAGCACTTACTCTAAACCATGCATGATCCTCAGCCCTAGGGTTCAGCAGGGATGTCAGGACAAAGGTAGAAACAAACGCTACAGAAAACCTGAGCACACAAAGCCTGAGGCTGCTATCCACTATGAATTCCCAGGGGCTTCTCAGACACAAGGAAGTGTTGCTAATCCCCACTGACATTAGGGGTGGCAATGTGACTTGCTTGAGCCAAGAAAACATAAGATAATGTCACTTCCAGACAGATGCTTAGAGCTGTGAATCATTCATGCTCTCTCCCTTTACCAGAGCTCAAGATGGTAGCCACCCTGTCATTCAGATGTTTCCAGCTGAAGACAGTGTAGGGTGGACACCCCCACTCCCAGGTGATTCTCTACGGCGCTGAGAAGCAAGGCTTGTTCTTGTACAGCAGGCCTCTGATGCTCACCTAAGGTACTTACTGTTAAAGAGCTAGTGGAAGAGGCAGCCAACCTACACAGGGCAGCCAGGGAAGCCTTGCTCAGAGGTAAGATCTGGACAGAGACCTTAGCGAGCAGGCCTTGCACTATCTGGGGGAAGGAGCTCTACCAAAGGAACATAAGGCATACAGGCTCTAAGAAGAACCACATTCAACAGGCAATAGGACCATCCACACACAGCAGGCGTACAAGGCACACAGGGGGGTGCTAAGGCCAAGGGGGAGGGGGTGTCAGCACACAGGACACAGGGGGGTGCTAAGGCCAAGGGGGAAGGGATGTCAGTGCACAGGACAGAGGTTGGGGGGAGGGGGGCAGAGAGCAGAGCCCGAGGCACAAGGAGGCTTTCAGCCTTCCCCAGGATGGCAGGATTATCTGGGGTGGAGAAGGGTTAGGTAGAAGGAGAATGCCATCCGTGTTACATCATGATTTGAAATTTAGAAGACAGGAGTACAAGAGGGGTCCAGTCAGGAGGCCATTCGGATGACCAGGTAAGAAATAATGACACTCAACCAAATAGCCCAGGAAAGGCGGCTGGCTTCTGGTCAATTCCTCGATTCTGAAACTACCTACAGTGATCTATCCCTCTTGTCCTGACTGCTTTATAACGGTATTTAAACATGGATTTAGAACCAGCAGCTCTAGCTGACTAGAAGATGGGCCATTACGTCTGGCATGACAAAGAAATGCCGCCAATATCCCAGGATGTCACAAGTTCTAAATGGGATGTCACAAGTTCTAAAGGCACACTTCAGTGTGAAGAAGTGTACCTGTTATTCCTGCCTCGGTCCCCAGAGCACAGGCTCCTGGCGGCAGAGGCTGAGGCTGGCATGCTCCTGGCTGCAACCAGGGATTCCCAAAGGCAGTCAATGGGCGTTTGTTAGATGGAAGGGCTCTGACGGAGAACAGAACTTACCCAGCTGTCCACTGATGAAGAATACACAAACAGGAACAAGCTGCCACATATATACAACAGGATTTAATTCAGTCATGAAAGGGAAAGGAATTCTGGTCCATGTTTGTTACAATATTGGTGAACCTGAGGACACAGAGCTAAGAGAAATAAGCCTGTCACAAGAGGACAACTATCCCACGGTTCCCTGTATAAGTGGCATCTAGAATTGTGAAATTCACAAAATCAGAGAGTAAAACAGCGGTTGACAAAGGTAGTTGGCGCTACAACCAGGGAGTTGCTTAATGACACAGTTACAGTTCTAGGAGGTAAGAAGAGTTCTGGAGGTTTTCACACAAAAACATGGATGGACCGCATACCGCTGATGTGTGCACTTGAACGTGGGTGAGGCTACACAAGGTATGGTATACGTCACTGATTTATTAAACATCACAGGAAGGGCTGGGGAGATGGGTCAGTGGTTAAGGACACTGGCTTCTTCTAGAGGACCCAGATTGGATTCCCAGCACCCACACAGTGGCTCACAACCATCTGTAGCTCTAGTTCCAGCGGATGAGTCCTCCTGGCCTCTCAGTACACAGACATACATGCAGGCAAAACAACCATACACAGAAAATTGTTTAAAAAATCAGAAGTAATCACACTTCCTGAAGGCCAGCAAGAGATAAAAAGCACTTGCCACCTTGCCTGACCACCTGAGTTTGAGCCCCAAGATCCAAGTAAAGACGGAAGGAGAGAACCAACTCTACAAAGCTGTACGACCTCCACAAGCATGCCATGAAAAACACACTCCAAACCCCACAAAAATGAACAAAATACTTACTAAAAGAATTTATTCTTTTTTATATAACCATTTCAATTTTATCCAGGACAGGTGGGAATATAAAGCTAGTCAGGGCAGTCTACCACATTAATGGGTTAAAGGGAAATGTACTGTGTGATGTTTTTCATAAATTTCAAAAAGTAAAATTTATTTTGTTTCCTTTTTTTTTTCTTTCTTTCTATTTTGGTTTTTGGAGACAGGGTTTCTCTGGAACTCACTCTATAGACCAGGCTGGCCTTGAACCAGAAATCTGCCTCTCTCTGCCACCCAAATGCTGTGATTAAAGGTGTGCACCACCACAACCTGGCTTCAAAAAATAAAATTTAAATAAAATATGCTTTAAAAAATAAGCTATCCCCTTGGTCTAGCTCATGACCTCTCGCACTAACCAACACTTGCTAGCATTGTTTAATCTTACGACCTTGCTCCTGGCATTCATCTCTACAGCAGGGCCTTTGGCACCTCTTAGCCATCTCTCCAAACATTCTTCTCACGTCGGAGCTCACTCTCCCCACAGCCCTCCCTCCAGACGCAGCCTCAGCACTGCTCTACTAGTCACGGTACCCTCCACAACTTCAGTCTTCATTCAGCCCTCGTCGTCTCCCCCAGAACACAAGCTCTGTGACTGCAGAAGGGTCCTTGCTTGTCTTGTTCACGACTCTGTCCCCACAGCTCAAACACCACTTGGCATACAGTACCCTTTCAGTACTTGTGGCAGTAAATCAAAGAAGTGCATGGTTTAGTTCTCAACTCTGTGAAGAAGGCACTACTCTCTTCAAACTGGCACTCTAGGGAAAGTGAGGTTTAGAGAATACCTTACTTGTGCGTGGTAACAAATGCCTTTGGGTGCCCTGAAAGGGAAGGTCAGACAGAGGCTTACAGGCAGGTGGTTTGCACTGGACTGTGACCCCAAGCAGCAAAAGTGAAGGACAGGGGAAGGAATGAGGGAGAGTCCACACGGCAACCATTATCAAGTTCCTGCACCACCTCTGGCTCACCCTCCAGATCAGTGGGTCTCTCAACCCTCATCAGAGAAGCCTCTATTAGCAGGAGAGGGTATTAACACAAAACCCCACAACTAGCCAAGGTTCAGAGAACAAAAGACTGTAGAGGCCAGGCGTTCATAAGTAAGAATAAGTCTCTATATTTATTTGGGAGCAGGGTGGCAGGCCCCCAAAGAGTAAATAACAACCAACTACATCATCTCTTCTCTCCCTCTCCCTCCCTTTCCTTCTTCCTTCCCTTTACCTCCCCCCCCCCACCTTATACTTCTCTCTCCATCCTTCCACCCATCATTCCCGGCTGCCATGAAGCAAGCTCCTCCTCCATCACACATTCTCACCACCATGGTACTGCCTCACATAGCCCGAAGGCAACAGAACCAGCTAACCATGGATTCACATTTCTAAAGCCACATCTGAGGTAAATCTTTCCACACTGAAACTGTTCTTCCCAAGTACCTGTCACTATGGTGGTAAGCTCACATACATATACATAGTCATTCATTCATTCACTCTCTCTCTCTGACTCACACACACACACTATCTTTCACAGTCTCACACACATATTCTCTCCCATATTCACACACACACACACACCAACATTGAGGATTCAGGCCACAGCAATTACCATAGATATGCACAATGACTTTATCACAAAGATACTCTCCTAGCATTGTCTATATTACTGTGAAAATAGTATCTGTAAATGCCCAAAAGGAAAATAGAAAAATTAAATTATGTTCTATGTGTAAAACAGAATAATATTCAACACTAAGAAATAGGTAGTATAAAAATACTTCAAGCCTTAAAAAGATGTTCCTAAAAATAGTGTTAGTGGCATTATAGCACAATAGTTTTAAAAAAACAAAACATAAATAGATGTTTTGTAAAGCATGTATCAAAATACTAACAATAATAATCATGCTCTATTCATGAGATGTTTTGCTTTTTACACAAATCTATTTTAATGGAAAATTAATTTTTAACTAGTTACTTATTCAAGGAAAAGTTCACCATATCCTCATACTCAGAGCTCAGGCAAGTCACTAGCCAACTTCCTGTCTGTGAGTGGAGTCAGGAAGTAGTTGGCACACCAGAGCCCAGGCAGTAAACAAATACGCTTTGAAAAGTCGTTCCTCTGACAGACATCTCTTTCCCTCTGAGGATGGGAAGGCTATGACTGAACGAGAAGGCAATGCACTAATCTAAAGGTCAAAGGGAAACCATCTACGGCGAGCGTGGTTAAAAAAGCCAAGTTTATAAGAGACCGTGATGAATGAAGACCACATGAGAATAGGAAGAAGCAAAGTGCTAGAGAGGCCCACAGAAATCCACAAAGATACCTCCACAATAGACTGCTGGCAATGGTCGAGAGACAGCCCGAACTGACCTACTCTGGTGATGGGATGGCCAAACACCCTAACTGTCGTGCTAGAAACCCCATCCAATGACTGAGGGAACTGGATGCAGTGATCCACAGCCAGGCCCCAGGTGGAGCTCCAAGAGTCCAATTGGCGAGAAAGAGGAGGGTTTGTATGAGCGAGAATTGTTGAGACCAAGGTTGGAAAAAGTACAGGGCAAATAGCCAAACGAATGGAAACACATGAACTATGAACCAATAGCTGAGGAGCCCCCAACTGGATCAGGCCCTCTGGATAAGTGAGACAGTTGATTAGCTTGAACTGTTTGGGAGGCATCCAGGCAGTGGAGCCAGGACCTGTCCTTAGTGCATGAGCTGGCTGTTTGGAACCTGGGGCTTATGCAGGGACATTTGGCTCAGCCTGGGAGGAGGGGACTGGACCTGCCTGGACTGAATCTACCAAGTTGATCTCAATCCTCAGGGGAGTCTTTGCCCTGGAGGAGATGGGAATGGGGGGTGAGCTGGGGGGAAGGCGGGGGGGGGGGGAGAACAAGGGAATCTGTGGCTGATATGTAAAATTACATTATAAAATAAAATAAAAATAAATAAATAAATATCCATTAGAAAACAATTTTAAAAAAAAGATTTCTCTGGAGTCATTTTGTTCCTACTTCTCTTTGGTATGACCAAAGTTTACCACCATTATTTGTGGCAATTAATACCACTTAGGCTTAGGTGGCTGAGCCATAAAATAATGACTATAATGACTCCATTTCAGGTGGATTATCTCATATCCGATCCTGTCCTGATAAAAGGCCTTCCCGTGTCTCCTGAGTCCTTATTATCTGGAGGTAGGAATTCACTGTTCACAGACTTTAGGTGAAGAAATGGGCTGGAAGATTAAATAGCTTGCCTCAGGTCAGAGCTTTATAGTAAAGGGGCTGCTATTTGAACCCAGTTCTGCCTTACTATGAAAAAATATTTTTTCTAATATCTACCGAGAAAAATATACTTTATATACTTACTATCTTACACTTAAAGTAAAACTTTGATCTTCAAAAAGTCAAACATAGATCGAACGACTCATAAATTCCACTCCCAGACATATATCCAGGAAAAGGGAAAACAGGACCTCAAACAGAAGCTTAGATCTGAATGTTTAAAGTGGTGTTATCACAGCAGGTAAAACACAGCCGAGTGACCACCAACAAACGAAAAGACAAACAAAACATATTCCATACAACGGAATATTGTCTGGGGGAGAGGAATGGCGTCCTGGCGCCTGCTACATGTCATGGGCAAACCTCACAGCAAAATAATACAAATACAGCAGCATCAATAAGTAAATACTTTAAAAGGCTGGAAGGAGAATCTTGCTGTGTGAATTTCCCCTGAATATTTTGAGCACTGAAGACACTAACCACAGGTTTTGCTTAACTGTATGGGCTGTTACAGAAGGATGCTAGCTGCAGACACAATGGGGGAGCAGCAACCTGTAACTCCATCTGCCCCCACATGTCTGGCCTGCAAAAGTACAGGTCAAAAACCCAGTGTGGTTGACACCCTTCAAGCAGGGGCCGCCATACCCCGCCACAAGCACTCATCTTCCCATTAATGACTGTTAAACTAGTTGGTAAAGTTCTCGGGGTTCCCACAAAGAAAGGGATCATTTAGTATCTCATGAAGTAACTTTCTCACAACTTTATCATGAGAAAGGGACTGAATGAACCAAGGGTGGAAGTTCACAAAAGTACAGTCAGCCACACACTGGGAGAGGTGCCCTCTGCTTCCTCCTCCATTTAGTTCCCAGGCCACTGGGCTTCCTGGGCAGACTCCTAAAGGACTTGTCTCGGGTGAGCGCACTGCAGTGTGGTGAATGAGTACTTCTGACGACCATCTCCACGAAGTCTCTGCAAGACTGCCCAGGGCCAAAGGGTCCCAGTGTATAACTGTGACACCCATTTCCCAGACTGGTTACAGGTTCAAAACAACACAAAACTGAAAGCCGTCCATGAATGGTCTTTTGTCCCTTATCCCCTGGGGAGAATTCAGGGACACCAGGCACCTGCCTCATTGACCGCTCCTTACACAAGTACCCAGGCAATCAGGCAGAACGCCTGTCTCACGAGGGGAGCTGATGAACGCCCGTCTCACGAGGGGGGCTGATGAACGCTTGTCTCACGAGGGGAGCTGATGAACGCCTGTCTCACGAGGGGAGCTGATGAACGCCTGTTGCTGTGGCAATGGTTGTGAAGTGTACTGGGAAAATGAACAGAAGAAAGTGCCAAGAAGGTTCTAGAGTGAAAAAGAAAAAAACAGGAACAAGGACTTGCCCTCAAAAAGGTGTCTATCTAAAACATGTAGACAGGATGAGTTGAGAGCAGTAGCAATAAAGTTTAAAAGGATGTTCTGAAACAGCACTGAAGGCTGAGGCTGGCTCCCAGGTCACAGAAAACTGTATCAAATCTGCAAAGCACCCGAAACAGCATCAGGCACCGACATCTTACTTAGTGTTACCACTGTGCTCAACTCTAGTTGGGTGTATACTCACTAGAGAGATTTAATGTAAACACTAACCCCTTCACTAATCATGAAAAGTGGTGACTGTAAAAAGCGCTAATTAGATGAGAAATGCAGTTACAATGAAATAATTTTACAGAGAAAAGGGGTAAGGACACTCCTGTTTCTTAAGCACGGGGTTAGCCCTTCAACAGCAGAAACAACTCTGAAAGCTGAGTCAAGATGCTTGTGGAAAGCTCTCCACCTGTACAATAAACTGTAAGGGATAAGAAAACATAATTCCAAAATGTGGACATCTGAGGTAGGTGACAAAAAAAGGAGTTGTTTTTAGAGCCTGAGCCCAGGCATGCTCAGTGGCACAGGAAGTCCATGCCAAGCAGCAGCACACACTCGGAAGACCCCGTTGCCATGCCACAATGCCAGGTCACTCACCTCAGGAGAAAACTGAAATCTGGACACTTGTAAAGTCCCAAATACCTCAACCTCTTCCCACAGCCTTCCATGTCACAGAGACCTGTGGCCCGCGCATCTCCCCACCTGCCAAGAACCCCCCGCCCCCGTCCATGAGAATGCCATGGATAACAACCTGGGGACATGCCAGGTATGGATCCAGGCATTCAAAGACTCAGCATCTCACCCCAAAAAAGAAGGCCAGGCAAAAACCACAGAGCTACAAGGGCATGCTAGGACATCAGAGGAGAGAAGCAGATGGTATGCGTGCATCCCGAGGCTGTCCATGTGGACCACGTTGGCCCCCTTGGAAAGACACAAGTGAAGCACACATCTACAGGGCCTGAGTCTGACTTTAGAGCTTGGATGAGTTAAGGGGCCCAGCCTCTCTGCTGAAAATCCACCGGAGAATCAAGCTAGAAACAGTGAAGTCTGGGCTTCCATGTGACCTCCCCACACCTCACTAGTCTGTGAGCTGAGGAAAGAAAAGGTCCCACTCAAACCTCAAACACTAAAACCAAGTCCAAAGAAGCAAAGAGCAAATAAAAGCCAGGAAACCAGGAAGAGAGGGAAACCAAATTCCAGCCTAACAGAGTGGACTGGGGCCCCGTCGGCTCCTCCTCCTGTCCGGTTGTTCTGAGATAACAACCCTCCAGACACCAGAGAAGTGTATCCTTTCAAATGAAGCCAGAGCACAGGGAAGGTCTGGGAAGGAACATGAGCAATCATGATGGACAGCACCCCTCACGCTGCACTCCACCCCACAGACTGGAGTGTCCACTCTGTCCTGGTACCTTCTACTCTATTAGGTACAAGTTCCCACGCTATAATTTGCATGCATAAATTTTAAAGAAAACTCTACCACTACAATAAAAAATGTCACTTGGTAATTGGAGATGATGACTGTAAAAATAAACACAGTTCTAACAAAACAGTCACTTGATTCTACTAATTTTATTGTTGGCTGAAAACTCTCGGCCTATTCTCTGTTATGGTGGGAAACTGATCTACTAGACAGGTATTTATAAGAACACTCTGAGACTTTTCTCTTTAACATAGCTGTGACTAAGGAGGCCTAAATGGCCTTTACTGTTGGGCCCAACACTGTTTAAAGTTACCTCTAGCAGGAGCAATGCCACTGAGAGCTTCAGTGGGCCACTGAGCCGTCCATAAACCCCTCCCCAAGCCTACTCCCACACTCTTTCCCACAGACAGCCTCTCTGGAAAGAAGGCTTGGCCAGCCAATAAAATCCTACAACCTTCTACAACAGAAGCAGCACATTCAGGGCTGGAAGTCTCAAAGGAGAGAGAGCTTGGGGAACCTTCAAAGTTCAGCAGGGAAACAACACAAACACAAAGTGCCAAGAAAGACGACGCAGGCTCAAGGAGCAGCAGCAGAGGAGGACGGATCTGAGGCAGTGTAGAAAGAGACTGCTAGACTCCCTGCTGGACTCCTTACAGGGAGGCTTCCACAGCAAATACACAACCATAGGAAGGTTAGGAGAGCTAATGACTTCTCTTCCATATAGAAATCAACCCACAGACAAATCAAGGAAGGCTTGCTATCAGACCATATTGAAAACACAGGGCCATATAGGACACATAATTAGGAACTTGTTCCTGGGCTAATTTCTTTTTTGTTTATTTTTGAGACAGAATGTGGTGGTATTGTGTTCCCCAAACTATTGTGTATGCTAATAAACTTATCTGGGGTCAGAGACAGAACAGCCACAATATTAAACATAGAGGTTAGGCAGTGGTAGCATACGCCTTTAATCCTAGCATTCCAGAGGCAGAAATCCCTCTGGATCTCTGTGAGTTCAAGGCCACATGGGAAACGGCCAGGCGTGGTGACCCATGCCTTTAATCCCAGAAAACACGCCTTCAATCCCAGGGAGTGGTGGTAGAAAGCAGAAAGGTATATAAGGCGTGAGGACCAGAAACTAGAGGCATTTGCCCTGGAGAGGCATTTGGCCTGGAGAAGCATTTGGCCTGGAGAAGCATTTGGCCTGGAGAAGCATGTGGCTGGTTAAGCTTTCAGGCTTCTAGCAGCAGTTCAGCTGAGACCCATTCTGGATGAGGGCTCGGGGCATCCAGTCTGAGGAAACAAGACCAGCTGAGGATCCGGTGAGGTGAGATAGCTGTGGCTTGTTCTGTCTCTCTGACCTTCCAGTGTTCGCCCCAATACCTGGCCCGAGTTTGATTTTATTAATAAGAACTTTTAAGATTCCTGCTACAACAGAATCTCACTGTGTAGTCCTGGCTGGTCTGGAACTCACAATGGGCTCACTGCTCATTTTCATAGTGAAATCTACTGAATATGCCAAAAATTGATCAATTAAAAAATATTTGGGGCCAGGCAGTGGTGGCGCACACCTTTAATCCCAGCACTCGGGAGGCAGAGCCAGGCGGATCTCTGTGAGTTCGAGGCCAGCCTGGTCTACAGAGCGAGATCCAGGACAGGCACCAAAGCTACACAGAGAAACCCTGTCTCAAAAAAACAAAAAAAAAAAAAAATGGGTGTATTCTTTGAAATTATAAAAATATGTGAACTACAAAAATCAAAACTGTAAGATGAAGAGCTAAACCACACACAAAAAAGAGAAAAACATCCACGTTCCCAGGCTCACAAACAACTGCAGATGAAGAGAACAAGGAGGAAACATTTAATCTCTCCATTGACAAGATTGTTAAATTATCATGCCCAATGGTTACAAGTGTGCGGTGAGGAGCCTGCCATCCACGGCTGACATGTGTTCAGGAACACAAGCTTCCCATCCCAGAATGGCAGTGCAGATCAAGAGCTGCACAATGCACCATTCTTTGCTCCTATAATTCCATAACTGTGATTATTCTTTTTGAGTGACTTCAAATGTGACCACTGTCATAGCGCACGCCTTTAATCACAGCAGGTAGGAGGCAGAGGCAGGTGGATCTCTGTGAGTTCGAGGCCAGACTGGTCTACAGAGTGAGTTCCAGGTCAGCAAGAGCTACACACTGAGACCTTGTCTCGAAAAAAAAAAAAAAAAAGAGGAGGAGGAGGAGGAAGAGGAGGAAGAAGAAGACTGGTGGAAAGGTGGGTTGAGAGAACTAGCTGCTCTTCCAAAGGACACAGGTTCAATTCCCAGCACTGACATGGCAGTTCATTTGTCTATAACTCCAATTCAAGGGGATCCAACACCCTTTTCTGGCCTCCTTGGGCAACTAGACACACAAGTGTGCACAGACATAAATGCAACAAAACACCCATAATCATAAAATTTTAAAATAAGAATTAAAAAAACAAATAATAAAGCTGTCCTTTAAAAAGGGAAAAGCTGGGCAGTAGTGGCAGTGGTGGCGCACGTCTTTAATCCCAGCACCCGGGAGGCAGAGCAGGAAGATCTCTGAGTTCAAGGCAAAGAATGGGACCATGGCTTGGGGTGCAACTCAGGGGTAGAGTGCTTGCCTGGTATTCACCGAACAACAGGCAACCAACCAACAAACAAGCCAAGGAAGACAGAAAAGAAAAAGAACGATGGGATCCGAACTTCCAGACACATTCAGCTTGACAGTTTCTCAATGGAAAATACTGAAGAGAAACATTTTAGTGTTAGAAAATGCTACAGTCATTCAAACTTGTGATTTTGAATATCTAATGTTGAGAGAACATAAAATGTACATTTGAATTCCGTTTCTGCATTAAACCAAAAATACACACATTTACGTACATCTATCTATGTGTGCCTAAGATAAGAGAACCCACCATAAATAGCTATGGAAAAGTTGCCACTAAGCTATCAATGCTGTTTACGTGGGTGGGCAAGTGACTGTGTGAGACTAGCCCTTTCTACACTAGATATCTTTTCAGCAAGCATGTCTAATTTTACAAGATGGAACAAACATCACAAGCCAGCACTGGAGGTTATTAATATGGATAAATCCACTTAAGGTTAAATTTTAAAGTAAAATATAACACTTGCCGCAATTTTGCTTTCAGAAATGTTGACATACAGGAGAGGGTGGAAGGAGGGACAAAGTACAGTAAAGATGTCTGATAGAACCTCAAGAACTGTGTTACTGCATTTACCTAAAGTTATACATAATACACATAAGTGTGTGTGTATATATGTACTTTTTTGGGGGGAGGGGGTTCAAGACAGGGTTTCTCTGTGAAACAGTTCTGGCTATCCTGGAACTCACTCTGTAGACCGGGCTGGCCTCAAATTCACAGAGATCCACCTGCCTCTGCCTCCCGAGTGCTGGGATTAAAGGCGTGCACCACCACTGCCTAGCTAATATGTACATTTACGAAATGAAGTTATGCCACTTGGGCTGACAATGCTCCCAAGAGCCAGACAACAACCACAGGACCAGGCATGAGAAGCCTCCATGCAAGCTGCTGGGTGGGATAGTCCAAGTGACTCCAAAGAGTGCAGGCTCTTGGCCCGCCCCTGGTTGCCTCTCCAAGGCTGAACGTTTCAAGTCCCCACTGTGGAAGACACCACACGTTTAGAACACAAGAATCAGAAAATCAAGCTAGATCTAACCTAAAAGTCTCCCTTGGTATAGATATCATAGTACCAGAAAGTATTATGTAAACTGCCAAGGAAGGAATAATCCTATCAATCCAATCAATAACTCATCTGTAAGACCTATTAACTATAATGATGATCAGCTTGGCAAAATATCCCTAAAGGCATTTTGCAGAATATTTGGTTAACTATGTAAAGATGTGTTGCATTTGTTTAATTATGTAAAGATGTGTTGCTGTTTTACCTTACTTGCCTAAGGCACCTGATTAGTCTAATAAAAAGCTAAATGGCCAATAGCAAGGGAGAAGGAATAGGCAGGACTTCCAGGTAGGGAGAGTAAGTAGGAGGAGGAATTTAGGCTCAGGGAAGAAAGAAAAGAAGACAACAGCCAGACACAGAGAAGCAGGAAAGTAGCACATACAGAATGAAGAAAGGTAAAAAGCCCAGAGGCAAAACATAGATGAACAGAAACAGGTTAAATTAAGTTAAAAGAGCTAGTGGGACATGCCTAAGCTAAAGGCCTAGCATTCATAATTAATAATAAGAGTCCATGTCTTTATTTGGGAGCTGGTTGGCAGCCCAAAGAAAATGCCGACTACAAAGGTGCAACGGGGGCACTCATATTGTGGCAGGACCCACAGCTGTCTAAATGGACTCAAGGCCCATTCTCTAGGAGGAAAATCACGTCTGGCTTCATAACCTAGACAACTATCCAGGGCTAGTGAGGTCGTGGATCTTAAAAAAGAACCTACTTTACTAGACCAGCATAATCCTAACTGCATTCTAAAAGTTATCCTTATACCCACACGTAAGTGTAGCTCTTACCCTTCATCAAATAAGCTTCTCTTTACAGCAAACAGAGACCATTGCAGAAAACCACAACTGGACCCAATGGACACAATCAAGAGACCAGGGGGAGCCGAGCCCCAACAGATACATTGCCAACACAACTCCTGCACATAAAGCTCAAAGAACATCAAAGAAAGGACGGAAAGATTCTAAGAGTCAGATAACCAAAAAGTCTACTATGAGATTCTGTCCCCAAGAAATGACAGAAAAGCTACACCCACTAATCCTCAACAATATGTGTAGCCATAAGTTTTCTCTGGTCCTGCCCAGCCCCATGGTCCCTCAGCCCTTATAAAATAATCATTCGGGGCTGGAGAGATGGCTCAGAGGTTAAGAACAACGACTGCTCTTCCAGAGGTCCTGAGTTCAATTCCCAGCACCCACATGATGGCTCACAACCATCTGTAATGAGATCTGGTGCCCTCTTCTGTATACATAATAAATAAATAAATCTTAAAAAAAAAAAATAAATAAAATAAAATAATCATTCAGAGGATTAATACTATTTATAAACTGTATGGCCTATGGCAGGCCTCTTGTTAGCTAGCTCTTATAGTTTAACTCAACCTTTAATTATTAATCTATGTATTGCCACGTGTTCCATGACTTTACCTGCATCCCATTACATGTTGTTCTTAGGATGGCAGTCTAGCATCTCCCCATTTCATCTTTCTCTTTTCCTCTCTCCTTGGATTTCCTGCCTGCCTCTAAGCTGCCTTACAGTGTATTTATTAACCAATGGGAACAACATATACTCATGGCACTCAGAAAGACGTCCTCCAGCGAATATGGCTGCCTAAACAAAGCCTAAACAATGACAGTATCAACAGACATGCTAACTCAGAAGGGGAAATCTCACTGGGTCCCACACCTAGACAAGAACAAGCTGAGGGAGGAAGAATCAGCCTCTCCTAGGGATGAGACCCCTAACTGGTTATCCCGTACAGAGTGATGGACCCTAAGTCATATGCACCCAAACAGGTTTGTGTGTGTGTCTGTGTATGAGAGAGACAGAGTATAAGTGTAACTAATAATAAACAATACTAATGTAATAATAAGAAAAAGAGGCCATCAATTTGAGAGGAGAGAAGACATGGGACATGGGAGGGGTTGGAGGGAGGAAAAGAAGGGGAGGAAGAGAAAGGAGAAAATGTTTACATGTATACACACTCATGCAGTAAAATTTATACAGCAGCAATTATGTGAATGAAGGTCAAGTCTGTCAGCCTAATAGCTTGCTTTCCTTACACTGGGTTTTTCATTTCTAAGTAGTTTTAAAATGTCGATAAGTTAAAACAGCTTTTTAATTAACTTTTTGTAAATACAAAATAATGGACTTCAGCTGGGCGGTGGTGGTGCACGCCTTTAATCCCAGCACTCGGGAGGCAAAGGCAGGTGGATCTCTATGAGTTCGAGGCCAGCCTGGTCTACAGATCGAGATCCAGGATAGGCACCAAAACTACACAGAGAAACCCTGTCTTGAAAAACCAAAAAAAAAAAGGACTTCACTCTATTTTCATATGTCATTGTGCTTTGTTCACTGTTAACCAGCACCCTCCCTCTGTCCCCACCTTCTCCTCCTGTGGGCTCCTTTCTTGCCCCCCCAAGACACACACACATGTGTGTATGTATGAGGATTTTTTTCAAGTGTATGTGGTGAGCATGCATGTGTGTGCAGGTGGGTGTGCACATGTGTGGATGTATGTGGAAGCCCAAGGCTGATGTTGGGAATCTTCCCCGTGTGCTCTCCTTCTTACTCTTTTTGAGGCAACATCTGTCAATCAAACACGGAAATAACAGACGGGGCTAGTCTAGCTGGCCAGTGTGCTTTGCCTCATCTCCATCTTCCAAGGCTGAAATTACAGGGGAGACGCTACACTCACCCACCATGCCCTCCTGACATTTACATGGGTCCTCTTGATCAGAACTACAGTCTTCTTGCTTGGACAGCAACCTCTTTGACTGGCCAGGCAAGTTTTATAGCTGGGCCATCTCCCCAGTGCAAAAACAACTTTTTCATTATGGAGTTGCTAAGGGCCTTGGAAGTATTACTTTTCACTGCCAATCGTTAAATAACAATGCAGACAAATATTAGTGTCTACTCTCTCCACTGTGTCAGGCTACATTAAAGAGACTGGGGGGTGTGGTCAAAAAATATAATGCATAAAAACAAGAAAATGTATAGGCTGGGGAGATGACTCCGTTGGTAAAGTGTTGGCTTTGTGCAAACTTGTGCCGAGTTCAATCTCCAGTACTCATGTAAAATCTGTAACCTGGAGCTGGGGGTGGGGAGGTGGCAAACAGAGGCAAGCAGATCCCTGAAGCTCATGGGCAGCCAGCCTAGCCAAATGTTTGAGCTCCAGGCTCAGTGAAAGACTGCCTCAAAAAATACAGGAGACCAGCTGAGGAAGACACACAACAGCGACCTGTGGCTCCACAGGCACACATACACATGCACACTCACACAGGCATGTACACATACATGTGTGTATATAGAGAAACATCTGGAGACATGGTTAAGATGCACTGTATACATCTATGGAATTTTCAATGAATTAAAATTAAATAAGGATTCAATTATAATTCTCATTTATTCTTATAAAACTTCAAGCCCTCTTGGTACCGTTATTTCCAAACATTTTCCCAAAATGCTGGGATAAATTACTTATCAAGTTCCCCATATCAAAATTATATACAAATGCATCTTAAAGCAGCTGAGGAAGGCGGGCTCCACTTTCAATACTGAAACTAAAACTGACCAAGGCTGAGTATGAAACGGGTGGGAGAAGGAAAATGTGAGCGAGGAAGGAAACACGCGCACGCGTGGTGCAAAGATCCAGCGGGGAAAAGGAAACACATGCGCATGCATGGTGCAAAGATGGGGGGGGACGACACGCGCATGCATGGTGCAAAGATCTAGTCAGGACAGGTGCATCCTGCTGAAGCAGGCTGATCCTGGTCCTGCTGCAGGAAGAGGGAGAACAGGGTGGACAGTGTGCGATGGAGAAGACTCTCAGTCAGATCTCAACTCGCCCGCATACCAGCTACATGATCCTGAGATGATTCTCTGCGATAGTGTGCTGGCTTGCAGTGAGGAAAAGAGCTTCAGAACCTTCACAGGGCAGCTGGGGAGATTAAATGTAGCAAGCACAGCAATCTTCTCTCTCAAACTGTTCGTCAAGTTTTAATTTGGTACCACCCTTAAGGGCTGGAATTTGGCACCGTGTGCCAAAAGTTATAATAATGCTCTTTATTATATGTTTTATCTACCCCCCCCCCCGCTTTTAAAAACAGATCCCAAGGGGGCCTCAAACTCCCCAGGTAACAGAGGATGACCTTGAACTTGTGATCCTCGAGTCTCCACTTGCTGGTGCTGCGATTACAGCTGTCTCAACCACATCTGATTTTTTGCAGTGCTGGGATGGCCAGGTCTTCATGCACATCAGGTAGGTGCTCTGTCAACTGGGCACATCCTGGGTTTATTTTACCTTCTTGTACTTCTAGGAAAATGTTTACATCAAGATGCTCTCAGCAAAGGAGGGAGAGCCCTCATTATTCAAGAACAGCACACTGGAGAAATGCTTGTCGTTAAAGGGAAAGCTGGAACACCACAAAAGCCAACAACATACACGATCCCGACGGCACCGTGGAAGGTGCTGTTGGAAACAAGCATGGCGGCGCACTGTTAATCCCAGGACACAGACACGGGGGTTCTCCATGAGTTCCGGGCCAACCCAAGATGGTATTATAAACCTTGTCTCAAAAAACAAAAGCTAAAAAAAAAAAA
>CABHPR010143254.1:0-38194 GCA_902168415.1 Peromyscus melanophrys
TGCTAGTGATTTGGGGGATTTCATGTACATACTAAAGTGTATTTGCAGAATAATTACATGACTTGATGGTCATACTCTTTGTATATGTAATTTTGTTTATATTGCTCATACTCACTCACAACTTCACTTTTCCACTCTTTATGTGGTCATTGTACACGCCTCCCTTATATCTTCAATGTCTTCATTTTTCCTTTTTTATAACCCATTGAGTCTAATAAATTCTGCCTGCATGCACATGGATGTGAGGTCATCCACTGTAGCGTAGACATCCTAACAGAGGCTACATTCCCAAAGAAAAGTAACTCCCCACCTCCAGAAGCCATGTAGTGTCAATAGCCTCTCAGCCAGGGGTAGAGCCTCATGAGCCCCTCTTCTATTCATTCAAGATTGTGGAGTGCCTTGATTTTGTGAAGATCCTGGGCAGGTAACCATAGCTGCTGCAAGTGCATGAGTGGAAGAGCAAAGTAATATATAAGAAACATCATTTCTTAGCACTCTTCCCATCCTCTAGATTTTAATGATTACCACTCCCTCTGAACCTTTGCTTGTGGTTAATACATGTGTGTCATTTAGGCCTGAGCACTCAATAGTTACTTATTCTGAGCACTTTGGCCAATTATGAGTCTCTTCAATGATAGCTGCCCCCAGCAAAAAGAAGGTTCTGTGATGAAAATTGAAAGAAGCTCTAATCTATGGCTATCAGGGAAATGCTTAGGGATCAATGTTTTCAGAAAAATAATGTGAATTTTCTTTCACTATACAGCTTCAAATGTCCTTGTCTCAACTCCCCCCCCCCCAAAATGAATGTATAATTTAAATTACTTTTATTTAAGGAAAACATTACCAATATTAATGCTGATGTAAAGGAGGAAAATTTTAATTAAGATGTTTAACTTTGGAATCAGTCATGGTGGCACACATCTACACTTCAGCAGCTGCAGGTAGAGATGGAAGGGTCAGAAGTTCCAGATCATTCTTAGCTGCGTAGGTAGGATGTTAGAAGGCAACATAGGCTTACATGAGACTGTCTTTGAAAAATAAAATAATCAAAAAGGGTATTTGAATTGGGATTGAAGCAAATGTTATTTTGAGGGTGGACAGTAATTCTGATGGTTTACTATTGGGAAACACCTTTATCTGCTAATTCTTCTTGCAAGAGATGTGTTCTGAGTTGGTGAGTATCTGTCAATCCTCACCAAAGGGTTATAAGTTGTTTCACAGCTTAAATATTGTGAAATAACTGTTTACCCTTCAAGTCAGTGTTGTTTTCATATATATTAAGAAATGTGTAATATTTATAGAAATACTCAGGAAGGTTTAGCTTGTCTATGTCATTTCAAAACTTAAAAGGCATGGCCTAGAGGCCAAGTGAAAGAAAATCAGATAAGTATAAATTCAGCATGAGTTTCCCCAACCAAATCTGTGCTCAGTAGCATGCTCAATGGCCAATGCTACTTGCTAGGGTTTCTTCATTTTAAAAATAGATAAAAACACAGTTATGAATGTGTTGCTAAAAATTTCCACTACCTGTGTAACAAAAATGGCTTTCTGAACAAATATTTTACTATTTTTTTGGAATATTCTTAATGACAAAACACATAAATAATTTAGTACTTTTAATATTTTCCAAGCTGAAGTAATTAGGCATAAGATTGAATATATAGTCTTAGAGCATTTGCTTCTCAAAATAAAAATGTAATAATAATAATAATAACAAAATAGAATAATATAAAATTGTTGCTGGTTATTTTTTCTCTTTACTCTTTGCTCTTTTAGGGGGCCTGCCACCCAACTCCCAAATAAATTACACAAAGAGGCTTAATCTTAGTTATAAAAGTCTGGCCTTAGCTTGGCTTGTTTCTTGCCAGCTTTTCTTAACTTTAAATTATCCTGTCCATCTTTGGCCTCACAGCTTCTATCTTTCTCTATTCCCGTATACCTGTTCTTTCCTTCTTACTCCATGTCTGGCTGTGTAGCTGGGAGGCTGGGTGCCTGGCCGCTGAAGTCTTCCTCCTTCCTCTCTTTGATCTTCTATTCCTTGATCTTTCTTCCTCTCCTCCCAGATGACTCCTGTATGTTCTCTGCCTGCCAGCCCCGCCAGTCCTTTCCTTGCTTTATTAGACCATCAGGTGTTAAAGACAGGCAAAGTAACTCAGCTTCACAGAGTCAAACAAATGCAACATAAAAGAATGCAGCACATCTTTGCATCATTAAACAAATGTTCCACAGCATAAACAAATATAACACGTCTTAAAATAATATTCTATATAAAATAGCAATAAGTAAAAGAATATAAAGTAGAGCTACTAGTTTTCAGCTGCCATTTGTTAAATTTGTATTCTATATAAACATTTTGTGTATCGTTTTGTCGATTCGTTCTTTTTATTTCTTTCGCTTTTTATTCTGGTTTAATTTATAGCTTTTATTTTTTGAGGCAGAGTCTCATGTAATCTTTACAGAGCTGAGATTGGCCTTGAAGTCCTGATGTTCCTGCATCCGCCTGCCCAGTGCTAGGATTATAGGCACAGGCCCCTATGCCAAGTGCTTCAGTTAGCTCTAAAACTCTTCCTTGCCTGCCTTCCTCACCTCCTTGCTTTTGAACTGTCTACTTGGTAGTAAGTACATTTAGTAATTCTGCACATATCTGATATAGTTATAATTAATAGCTATAGTTGTGAATTATTAAAAAACCCTCAGGTAATATGTATAAAATACAATATGGAGCTAACCTGATGGTTTGGATAAGAGAATAATTTCATAAAATAAAATATGCAATCTGCTGTAAGACCTGAATTACTTGAATGATCACAGAAATAAAGTGAGAAAGCTAAATAAATACCCTTGGAAACAACTTTAATGTTCAAAGATTTTTGCAGTTAACAATCTTAGTTTACATGCATTGTCACATAAAAATATCTGGATGTATTTGTGTGACTTTCAATTTCTGCATTTAAAAATAAAATCTACTGTTAAAACAACAGTTAAATCAATGATTTGTGATTATAATATATAAAGAAGACACATCAAATAATATATTAAATAATACCAATATAGATATGATGTCTATTCAAAGCAATTTTTTGTGACGTATTTAATTCATTTAAAAATAGCCTTTCTGTTTACTTAGCTAAGTATAACTTTAAGCTCTGTTCTTATGGAAAAAATCCCAGTTTAATCTTTCATAGAGGCATATATTCTGAATATTGACCAGTTGTCTCCTCTCACAATAGTGAGTGTTTTGCCTACAGTGGAAGCAAAACTGGTAAGTTTTCACTTAAAACAAAAGTACAAATGCTTAAATATTAAACTAAAATTAATATTAATAATGAATAACATCAATGCCTTAAGTGAATTACAATTTTCAGACAGTTATTTTGTGTTTATTACTTTTAGCTGCTTCCTGCAGTTTCAGTACAACTGGAAAAATAATAACAACATATAGTTCCTTTTTTAAATATTGTAAAAGGTTGCTTAGTTTTGTTGAGTTTTCTCCAATTTGTTTTCTTCTATTTACCCCATAGGACTTCTGTGAGTTGAAAGGGAGTTTTTGAGCTGCCTGCACATAAAACTAAAACAGTAAAAATTGAAATCTAGAATATAATGTATCTTTTAGGACCAAATTGTCTGCTATTCAATAACATCCGGGTAGTTAGAGTGTACCCAGTGGAGAGCTAAGCACTGTTGGAAAGACAAAATGGTGGTCTGTGAGATATTAATCATTTGAGTTTGTGTGTGTTTATCTAATCTGTTCTTACGTGTATACAGATGTGTGGATGTGTGTCTGTACACATATGTATATACAGGCAAGAGGTTTATTACATTGGTATATTCCTAAATTGGTCTTTATCTTATTTTTTAAGATGAGATCTTATGAACTGATTGGTTCCATCTCCCCAGACCCAATCCTTTGCCTTGTTTAAAAGTTATTTTTGGTCTATGTGAAGTTTTAAGATTTATCTGTACATTATTTCAAAATACATAATATAAATGAAAAACACCTAATTTTTGTTAAGTACTTCCATATAATTTACTTATTACATAGCTGCTTTGTATATCTGTTTCTGATAAAAATATACGAAGGTTTTACCAAAAGCTATGGTTTGTAGGGACTTGTGAATTTCCTTCACATTCTGTGTCTGTTTTATGCATTTCACTGTAGCGTTAAGTATGTCAGTTGCTTTCCATGTTCTGCTCCCATGAGAATCTTCATCTCATTTGAAGGAGCTCATTTCCCTCATGACTTTGCCTTGACTTCTGATATATTATCCTAAGACTCTTCATAACTATGGTGGGAGCGTTCTATCCTTTAACTTTTTGTCATCTTGCTTACTTGTATACCTTTTTTAACTCAGCAGACAGGTAGATTGTTTTCAATTTCACCCTACATGAGGGGAATTTGATATTTTGAATACCCTGCAAATTCTATGTGTATTTTGTGACTTGGGTCCACCATACCTTTGTACAGGGGTTTTGATTTTGTTCTCTCTCCCACTCTGCTTTTCTGTATTTTTCTAGATTAGTAATGTACCTGTAATCTTTACCATTCAGGAGGTGGAGGCAGGAGTGTCAGAAGTCCAAGGTCATCTTGCGCTACATAGTATGTTGGGGATAAACTTGGGATACATGAGACCTTGTGTCAAAAAAACATGAATGGAAGTGTGGTGTGTGGGTGTGTGTGTGTGTGTGTGTGTGTGTGTGTGTGTGTGTGTGTAAGCACACCCTTCACCTTCATTATTTCTTTAGTATTGATTTTGGATTGTAATATTTTGTTCCTTTTGGAGGGGCTATTAATTTATGTATCTTTTCAGGCTTTTTGAGTGTACTTATTTCAAAACCACTATGGTTGTTTTTCTTCCTTGAATTTAATCTGTCATGATTTCATTTCCTGCTTCCAAGTAGTGACTTGGTTCAAGGTCCCTTGGCTGCAATCTTACCAGTTTCTTTAGTGTTCTATAAGAGACAGCTTGGTAAGTGTTATATCACCTACAATTAACCCAAGATAGTCAGCCTCTTTTTGGGTGTCAGGAAGTTCTATTCTAGCCTATCTGGCCAGTTGTGGAACTAATCCTGTTCTCCTCTTCATGGGAGGGATCTTCTTTTCACATCACAAAATTAAGGATGTTGTTGTTTTTACTAGGATCTGATCTCAGATATTATCTGAGCTAAGGCTTAGCTTCTTCCAACACTGAGTATGTCATTCCATTTCTGCTTTGCTAATACCTATAGTATTTCTAGGTTATAATTGTGGTGTTTTATATTTGATCTTGTATTTGCTACACTACATGTTGGATCACTAAGGGAATGTCATATTGAAAGGCACGAATTTATAATATCTTAATTAGGTGTCAGGGAGCTATAAAATATTGTGCCTACTCCCTGCTTAGCAGTTTGCTAGTTAATTAGGAGATATAGTGTGTGCATGAAATAATTAGTAAATAATAAAACAGATCCTGATAAAAAACAAAACATGCACATATCTACACAGAAACAACAGACTTTTTGGGATGTGACAGTGTTTGAGATTTTTCTTAAGGAATAAGCAAGACATTAGTGAACAGAAAATAAATGAATTATTGTTAACTCCTTTGCAGATTCATTTTATTACATGCATTAAAATGTAGTCTGAGGACCTCTATTATTGGTTTCTTGTGTTACATACACACACATACCATCTTAGTCACCTGGAGATCTACGTGAAATACCCAAGTAGAAACTCACATATCCCACATGCAGAGCCTGCTAACTCTGAGACTGAGGGACCTGAGGATTGGTCTTTGGTGAGAGCCTATTCCCTGATTCCTTGGCATCTATCCTTTTACTATATATTTACATTTATCACATGACAAGGGAGCTCCTGTGGGTTTCTTTTAATCTGATTTACCTCCCAGAGACCCTCACCCCCTAATGCCATCTATCACATTGGGACATATATTTAAAATATGAATGGGAGAATACATAAATATTTAGTCTACAATAAACACTGTGAGTAGAGCTCTGGGTCTATGACCTAGTTGGAATATTGAGAGAAAATAACTCCATGAAGTTCTAGCAGTTTCATATATTTTTCTAGAAATAATTCAATTTTGAAGTTTATATAATAGGTAAAATTTCTCAAGAAATTAAGACTGTAACTTGTATACTACTGCATTTGGGTAAATATTCTTTGAAAAAATACCAGCAAGGACTAATTGGATCAGAGTTGGCTCCTTATACATGGAAGTGTAGTATGCCAAACTAAATGTACCTCCTTTTTCCTTTATGCCTGGGTTTTCAAATTTAAGCTTCATTAATTTCTCATAACTTTAGAAAGTCTAGAAATAGTCTCATTGCATAATGATTCCACACAAGTCTGATGCGTGATATTCGGGACACTTCCTATGGGTTCATCTTATATGCCAAGAACCAGCAAGTAAATAATGAAGAGGCAGCACATTCACAAGTAGACTTCACAGTTCTCCCAAGTTCTCTGTTTAAGTTTCTCTGATTTGTGTCTTACTTCAGTAAATCCAGAAATAATGGTAGAGATAATTGGCCTGGTGCCTTGTTAGTTCTGATGTTCAGCTTGATTGGGACTAATAAAATTACAAACTGAAGTTTTTAAATAAAGCAAATTTTCTGTTGCATAGAGAAGAGTAACTACAGGAACCTGCCAAGGTTCTGGGAAGGTCTACATGTGAAACTGAGTGGTTTCAGAGGAGGTGATGGAAATCAGGCAGCAGGAACATTAACCCGTGAGACACATCTGCTTTCAGTCATCTTGACTTTTATTTACTGCAACCATGACATTGCATTAGACCTGCTAAATATAGTTTTGAAAATGCGACTTAGTTGTAAAACATGATCTTTCTCTTTAAAACTCTTTTAATTGAATACACCTGGTGCTTCTTTCTGTCAGTTTACGTTAATACCACACACACAACAACCAGACCTAATTGAAGATAAAGCCATTTATAAATGCATATTTTGGGGGTCAAAATAAGAAAAAATAGCCCACACATATGAGTGTGTGTTTGTATACATATATATATATATATATATATATATATATATATATCTCATATTTTTTCTTTGTCTCTGTCTCTCTCTCTCACACACACACACACACACATATACATATATACACACACACTGTGTTTCCTAGCATTGTTATTATTACCAATTTGTGTTATTGAATGATGATTTTACAGACATTCTTTCTCTACAGTAATTTATATTTTTAATAATTAAAAGAATTCCCTAATTATCTAAAGTTTAGGATCATTTTCAGTCCAAGGTAAAGCTTCTGTGAAATGCATGAGAAAACTCTGTGCTTTGTGGATGACCAGAGAGGAGTCTTCTCATTCTGTACATCGGTTTGTGAGTTCTAAAATGAGTTATGAGGCAGAGTTCTCGTTGAGCTAACCACAACCAACTCAAAAAACCTTCCCCCAGAAAGCTGGAGTAGAAGTGGAAATCAGAAACCAAACTGAAGATGTCCCTGTGTCTGGCACATTGACATCAAAGCCAAAGCTGTGGAGGTCTTGATGTTGCTACACTATTGATACAGTAGCACTTTTCAGAGGTCTTAATTTTTTTATTAATTAATTTAAGTTAGAGAAATTTTCTCCTGGAATCTTAAGTCTATAACAGAATGTACTACAGGTTAATTTTAGTTCAGTTCAGTTACATAGGAATGCATAATGAAACTATAGATGCCGAGGCTATATGGAATGAATAGAAAATACCTGTTTTAATGAGCCTTCAACCTAAAATGACCTCTAGAGAACTGGAGAGGTAGCTCAGCATTTAAATGTGCTTGCTGATCTTGTCGTTAAAAAAAAAAAAAACAATTATTTTGTTCTAAATATGTATCTCCTTTGCAGAACTGTAGCTCAAACAATAGTAAAGTGACCCCCCCCCCCCTTTCTCTCTCTGGTGTGTATGTGTGGTAGGGAAGGAGATAAAAAGAAAAATGAAGAGAGAGAAGAGAAATGTAAAAGAGAGAAGAGGAGGAAGAAAGTGTTGGGCTACGGGTCAGAGATGAGACTGCAGTGAGAGGCAGTCTGCAGGTATAGGAAGAGTGGGACTTACTGCCCATCGTTGTGGTGGTATTGTGTTCCCCAAAATATTGTGCACCCTAATAAACTTATCTGGGGTCAAAGAACAGAACAGCCACTAGATACAGAGGCTAGAAAGTGGTGGCACACACGCCTTTAATCCTAGCATTCCAGAGGCAGCAATCCCTCTGGATCTCTGTGAGTTCAAGGCCACATTGGAAACAGCCAGGCATGGTGACACACGCCTTTAATCCCAGGAAGTGAACCTTTAATTCCAGGGAGTGATGGCAGAAAGTAGAAAGGTATATAAGGCGTGAAGACCAGGAACTAGAAGCATTTGGCTGGTTAAGCTTTCAGGATTTCGAACAGCAGTTCAGCTGAGATTCATTCTGGATAAGGACTCAGAGGCATCCAGTTTGAGGAAACAGGATCAGCTGAGGAACTGGCAAGGTGAGGTAGCTGTGGCTTGTTCTGCTTCTCTGATCTTCCAGCATTCACCCCAATAACTGGCCTCAGGTTTGATTTTATTAACAAGACTCTTTAAGATTCATGCTACACATCGTCATCAAGTTCTAAATTGGGAAGTATTATTCTCCCTTCTCAGTCCACACACTCCCATCTGTTCTCTCATGTATGTGCATATTACAATGTATATGCTCCAATCACTTATATGATAGGTGACATTTTTCTGTGGTTTTGTTTTCATTTGCATAGATACAAAGTGAGTCACATTCCAACTCTTATTTCCACTACATACTACGTATTTATGATTTACATAAGTATTCACAAAGGTAAAGTTCTTATTTCCAACTGATCCATACTACCATGCACCACTAGCCCTTGTTTTCCTGTGCATTCCATTACTAATACTTGGATTTTCTCAATTCCAGACAACATGTGTTTATATACTAATGAAAATATTTATTACTGTTTGTAGCATGAATTAAAAGTTCTTATTAATAAAATCAAACCTGAGCCGGGTATTGGGGTGAACACTGGAAGATCAGAGAGCCAGAACAAGCCACAGCTATCTCACCTCGCTGGATCCTCAGCTGGTCTTGCTTCCTCAGACTGGAAGCCTCTGAGTCCTCATCCAGAATGGGTCTCAGCCGAACTGCTACTAGAAGCCTGAATGCTTAACCAGGCCAATGCTTCTCCAGGCCAAATGCCTACCCAGGCCAAATGCCTCTAGTTTCTGGTCCTCACACCTTATATACTTTTCTGCTTTCTACTACCACTCCCTGGGATTAAGGCTCGCTTTCTGGGATTAAAGGCATGGGGTCACCACGCCTGGCTGTTTCTAATGTGGCTTTGAACTCACAGAGATCCAGAGGGATTTCTGTCTCTGGAATGTTAGGATTAAAGGTGTGTGCTACCACTGCCTATCCTCATGTTTAACATTGTGGCTGTTCCGTCTCTGACCCCAGATAAGTTTATTAAGGTACACAATATTTTGGGGAACACAATACCACCACAACTGTTTATCTGCTGCTTGAGAATTTTCTGTCAGATATAGAAATTATTATAGCTACTTAAAACAGAAAATGATTAAATACTTTAGGAGCTAGGGGTGTAAAAGCTTCCAGAGATCAGAATACTGGCTTATGCCTGTAATCTCAACACCCAGTAAACCAAAGCTGGAGGGTTACTGTAAGTTTAAGGGCCATCTTACTATGTTACATAGTGTTTCAGGCCAGAATGGTCTATAGAGTGGGTCATCTAGCACTGGATTTCAAGTTTGAGGACTTGCAGCTCTCCCTAATACTGTAGATGTATGTGTCCTGTGAGAATCCAGAGGCTACTGTGGGTCTCAGCCAAACCCAAGGTGACTGATGTTAGAGTAGGGCAAACCTCCCCAACCTAGCATAGCTGGGTCAGATGCTGGATACAGCAAGGATAGTCTAAGGAAACAGGGGAACCGGCCCATTCTGGCTCCTCCACACTATGGTTCTTTGATTGGTGGCTTCTCTTACTGGTGTGTTATTTCAATCATGTATCAGCTTCTGATTATTGTGCTTCTATCTCTCAAATTGGGGTCTCCATGTGCTGGTAGGCTCTATGCTCTTTTCATAATGATTAGTGAAAATGACTGGAAGGTGTGGTGATTTGAATAAGATGTATTTCCCATAGGCTCGGGTATTTAAACAGTTGGTCCCCAGTTGGTGGCACTATTTAGGGAGGTTATGTAATCTTGAGAGGTAGAACCTTGCTAGAAGAAGTATGCAACTGGAAATGGCTTTGAGTGTTTATACTACCACCCTCCTTCCTATTTGCACTTTCTGCTGCCTGCTTACATTTGAAAAAAAAATGAGCTCCCAGCTTCCTTTGCTGCTGCTATGCCAGGCACTTCCTACTCTGCCTCCTGACCATGAGATAGACCTGACCATAAGATATTCCTCTGGAAAAATAAATCAAAGTAAACTTTCTTTCATTAGTCACTTTTGGTCACAGTGTTTAATCATAGTAACAGAAAAGTAACTAATCCATAAGGCTTTTGAGGAGAGGAGGTGGGAGACCTGTCTGTCATACAGTAGTCATAATGGCAGGTGGCTCATAGGGTTATAATCGTTAAAAAGTTGAGAAGTGGATTTCCATTCCATCATTTGCTGGTTTCTTCTCTTGAACAAGTAAGAAGCTCTTTCAAGTGAAGGAGAGTGGTGAGACATTAGGCCTATTGTATGTAAGTGCTTATACATAGTTCCTTCAGTTTTGATAGTTAATGTTCTACATATTCTTGCTAGTTATAGACTGATACAACCTGTGCATAGAAATAAAAGAAGTTAGATATCTTAGGTATCACTCTGATCCCTATTCTCTTAAGTGATTGTAGTCCTCAGATTTCCTCATCTGTGTGGACACAGCTAGACCACTGATTCCTAATCAGGAAAGGATATAACAAAATCATTATTAGACAACAAGGCTGTTAGCATGGAACCATTGCCAAAATAGATTGGTTTCAAATTCCAGTTACATCCAAGATTTATGACCTATAATTTATCATTTTTTTTGAGCATAGAAGCTGTGTAAGTAAACTAAAGATACAATTCTCAGTCATATACCTTTCTGCCAGTATGTGAAATTCAGTATAATAAAATTTGTAAGGCATTTAACTCACGTACAAATCTAATGAACATCAAGAAAACATTAGCAAAAAGTATTAAACAACATTAAAATTTTCTCAGAATGGTTTATAAGGCTGTGGAGACCAAAAAAAAAAAAAAAACAAAAACCCATCCTATAATTTATTCATTTATTTGACATTTTTGAGTGCCTACTAAGGACAGATTTTCTGAGTGCTGATGATATAAAATGCTTCTACCCACGAAGTTTATTTATATTCCAGTAAGATATAGAATATTAATATGATACTATGTGATAGGGAATTTAAAAAGGGCTTGAAGCAAAATAACATAGGATAAAAGAATGGAGAATGATTTGAAATGGTGGTTACTCTCATATACAGGACATTGGAAGACAGATACGTAAACTCAGGTAGACGATGCAAGTGCCTATGAAAATAATTTTCTGAACATTGTGACATGGAGATGTTAATTCAGCAAAGATGTCATGTGTACCAAGTTTGCAGTGTTCAAGGAATAACAAGGAGGCTGTGTGTCTACCAGGAAGAGTAAATGCAGAAAATAATAACAGATATAGACACAAGTCAGGCAATCAATGTCTCAAAAGACATGGTAAAGTTAGGGAGAAATATTGCTCAAAATGTGACCAGAGTACTATTAACAGTAACATTAGCAGTGGGAAACTGCATGATTTGACTAGGGTTTCAGGTGCAGAGAGGTTCAAATATTCTTAGTCCAAGTTCCTGAAGTGCTCTCACTTACTCACTTGCCTTGCTTTTTTGTGGGAAGATAATCTGAGATAAAGCATGTTAAAGCAGCAAAGTGCTTGTTGCACAGGTCAGGCTCAGTTTGTTACAATGAAACAATTGTTACATTACCTGTTACTCTGGGACAAGAATATACATAAAACAATCTGTTACATTTCTCACTGGATTATCCCAGTTCATAATGTCACCCTTACTACAGATACTGTTTCCTATTGCAGTAATTCCCAGTAAGGATTCTTATCCTGGTGCTTATTCAACACATGTTACTTATCTTCACATATACTGACAAGAGTCATCTATTTAGTTATTAGCTGATAATACTTTGAGAAAATGAGCAACAAGATTTGAATAAAGGTTTAAGAAAATATATCTTGAATTGGACACTTTAAAAAAAAAAGTGCCAACCTGAGTCTACAGTAGGCAGCATGATCCCTGGCCCTGGAGATGGAAAGAAGAAATTAGGTAATGAAAACTTGTGAAGGATTGATGGATAAAATCTTGTCTTCAGACAGCATTGTATGCCAGGCTGGGATTTATTTTTTTCCTCCATACTTAAGATGTGTATGCCACATGTAACCACCCAGAGAGCAGCAGACACACTCACATTGGAGGCAAGCATTTAAGAGCTAAGCTGCTCTTAGGTTTGAGATTTGACACGCATGGTGTGGTGGTTTGAATGAGAATGGTCCCCATAAGCTCATATATTTGATTGCTTAGTCACCAGATTGTGACACTATTTGAGAAGGATTAGAAGGTATGGCCTTGTTGAAGTAGGTGTGACCTTGTTGAAGGAAGTGTGTTACTGGGGTGGGCTTTGAGGTTTTAAAGGCCCACACTAAACCCAGTGTCTTGACCAATGGAGCAGAATGTAGCTCTCAACTGCTTATCCAACACCATGCCTGCCTGCCATGATCCTCCTTACTATGATCATAATGGACTAACTCCCTGAAACTCTAATAAAGCCCTCCAATTAAGTTCTTTCCTTTGTAAAAGTTGTCTTGGACTTGGTGTCTCTTCACAGTAATAAAACAATCAAGTCAGAAGTTGGTGCTGGGGAGTAGGTTTTGTTGTAACAAGCCTGAACATGCTGTGTGTCAGAAGAATAAGAAGACATTAGGACTCTGGACTAGAAAAGTGTTTGGAAGATTTGAGTGGGACCTAATCCTTGTAGGATAATGGAAGACAATGCTGAGGATGATTTCTACTGTAAGGGTCTAGCTCAAGAAGTTTCAGGGAGAACATTAGTTAGTGGCCTAAAAACCATTGTTGGGATATTGTGGCAATGAATGTGACTGTATTTCTTGCTCTTGTCCTAAGAATCTGCCTGAGGCCAACTTGAAGTCTTGGATTAATGGCTTTAGAAGATACTTAAAGATAGCCTAGTATTGACTCTGTCCTGTGGTTATTAGTAATCACTATTATGCATATCTATAACAAAAAGGAACAAGACACACAAAGAAAACTACAAAATGTACAGCTTGAGGAGAAAGGGATCACCAGGAAGTGTAATGGAACTAAGTTCAGTGCTCAAGAAGATAAAAAGCTTAAAGAAATTTCTGATGCTAAATGGACTAAAAGCAGTGGTGACCTCAAGGCAAGACTACCCAGCTAAGCTCACAACTTTTGAAATGGAATTAACGAAAGTTTAAGCAGTGAAGGAAACCATCAAGAACATAAAGCTCATGTGAATATAACTGGATACAGGGGCTGAATTCCAGCCCCATCAAGCAGCAGAACTTGGCATCTTTAACTACATGTTTCAGGCTTTAGAGTCAAAGATAAAAGAAAGAGGTTGTGGAATCTCCCTCCATGGTCAAGGAAAGCTTCTGAGGTCAAGCATGTGTCAGGGGTGTCCCTGCTTAGAGGCCTAGAGATGCCATTGTATAAACCTATTAAGATGAAGCCTAGACTGTGTTGAAGACCCCAAGATATAGGAGATGACAGTCATAGGACACTTTCCAAGGAAAATTGCAGACCAGGTTTGGAATCAACCCAAGAGGGACGTGTGTAGCAACCAACAAAGCTGAAAGGAGTTGGATATCTGGAGTCCTTTGACATTAAACATAGAGGTGCAGAATTTGGAGTTTTCTCTGCTAAGTTTTGGTCTTGCCTTGGTCCAGAAATTCCTCACTATGCTTTCTTTCTTCCCTTTTGGAATCATAATGCATGTTCTGTGCCATTGTATGTTAGAAGCATGTGATCTACTTTTTAATTTTTATTTTACAGAGGGTTACAATTAAGAGAGCTCCTGAGCCGGGCGGTGGTGGCGCACGCCTTTAATCCCAGCACTCGGAAGGCAGAGCCAGGTGAATCTCTGTGAGTTCGAGGCCAGCCTGGGCTACCAAGTGAGTTACAGGAAAGGCACAAAGCTACACAGAGAAACCCTGTCTCGAAAAAACCAAAAAAAAAAAAAGAGAGTTCCTGAGTCTCAGAAGAGAAAGAGACTTGGACTTTGGAATTTTAAACAGTGTTGAGACTGAAAGACTATGGGAACTTTTTTGTTGTTGTTGTTTTGTTTTGTTTTTCAAGACAAGTTTTCTCTGTGTAGCTTTGGAGCCTATCCTGGAACTCACTCGTAGACCAGGCTGGCCTCGAACTCACAGAGATCTGCCTGCTTCTGTCTCCAGAGTGCTGGGATTAAAGGCGTGCTCCACCATTGCCCAGCTTGGCTATGGGAAATTTTGATGATGGACTAAATGAATTTTTCTTTATGATATGGCTATAGGTATTTAGGGGACAGGGAGTGGAATATGGTAGCTTGAATAAGTATGACTACCATAGGCTCACATGTTTGAATGCTTATTCACCGAGGTGTACCGCTATTTGAAAGGATTAGAATGAGTGGGCTTTTTGGAGGAAGTGTGTCACTGAAGGTGGGCTTTTAGAGTTTAAAAGTCTATACCAGGCTCAGTGCCTCTCTGTCGGCCTATAGATAAGAATATAGTTCTTAGCTATTTCTCCAGCACCACACCTGCCTGCTGCCATGCTCCCTGTCACCTTGTTCCCTGCCATGATGATAATGGACTATGTCCCTGAAACTGTAAGCAAGCCCCCAATTAAATGCTCTCCTTTATAAGAGTTGCATTGGTCATGGTGTCTCTTCACATCAATAGAACAGTGACCAGGACACAGTTTTCCTTTACAAAGTGTTTCATTTGGAAAGGACATGTTCCACTTAAAATCTGATTCTTACTTGGTCTATAGCTCATCTATTATTATATTTGTTTTGGGCCCCTGACTTTCAATGAATCAGTAATTGCATATTCAGTGCTGTGGACTTCATTTCTATATCAAACAATTTTGAAAATCTGAGTGTAAAAATTCTTCACAAAATCTATACCTTCTTGTTAATGAGTCAAGGATGTCCATTTGTGTTGGTTATCAGGTAACAAATTGTAACTGGAGAATTTTCTCTCTGGGTCCCGCCAAGTCCCAGCAGTCCCTAAGCCCACTTATAAAATAAACATACAGACGCTTACATTATTTAAACTGCTTGGCCATTAGCTCAGGCCTATATCATTGTCTAGCTCTTACTCTTATATTCAGCTCATTTCTGTTAATCTACATTTTGCCACGTGGCTCGTGGCTTACTGGTACCTTACATCTTCCTTGTCCTGGCTGTGGCACCAGGCAGTCTCTCCCTTCCCTTCCTGTTCCCTCAATTCTCCTCTCTGTTAGTCCCGCCTATACTTCCTGTCTGGCTATTGGCCAATCAGTGTTTTATTTATTAACACATTTGCCATACAGAACATCCCACAGCAACAAATATATGAATTTTAAATGCCAAAATGGTTTAAACTTAACTTTTGTCTGAAATCTTAGTGAAGTCTGTGGCAAATTCTACTTGTAGAGTTCTTTCTGTCTGATCCATGCAGGAATTCATCTCACTTGACATAATTCCACATCTTGACGGCAAGCATAGTACCATGTACTAAAATTTCCTATAGAATGAAGCTCAACATTGCGTCCCCAGGGTTCCAAGGTAGAAAAAACAGTCATATTCTATCTTAACTGTACTTGGAGAAATGAGGATGCTTCCACTCTAGTTTAAGAAGACTAGGAATTTTTGTCTAATATACCAAATCACATCTATAAAACACCTCTGATCAAACTGTGGTCCTGGTTATTACAATGTGACAGAAGACCAAGATTCTCTACCTCTGAAATGTGAACCAAATGAAAATATACAAGAGTATAAGTGACATTTTCTTTTTGAATCATATGGACTCATCCCCCATAAACTTTTCTTTTTATTTTCTTAAATAATTTAGTTAGCTATTTATAGCTATAAATTTGACTGCAGCTGTTCCAATTAAATTATTCAGGATTTAGTTCCTTATCCTTTTGCCAATATACCAGCTACTTCTAATAGCTTTTATGTAGTATGTGGGAAATACATTAAGTGAGAAAATAGTTTCCATTAGGTAAAATAACCTTCAACCTTTTTGACCACATACTTTTATCCAAATTGCATTTCCATGTCCTCTTCCTCTCACTTCTATTTTGAAGCTAACTATTCCAGCTAATACAGTCTTAGGATATTCTATACAGTTCCCATTTTTTCCTTTAATTTGCTCCATTTGTTACTTACATTCTTCTAATTTCTCACCCTCTTTCAGCTCTTTTTTTTTGGGGGGGGGGCAACCCAAGTTAAAAATCCACCTTACTTTTTCATGTGTTGGAGAGCATTATACATGTGTGACTGTACATGTGGAGGCTGAGGGTTGGCACAGAATGTCTCCCTACTCTCTCCACCTTGTGCATAAAGACAGTATCTCTCAAGAGCTTTATACAGTGAGTCGTCTCCCAAGCCATGTTTATTTGCCAAGGATGCAACTCAACGGTAAGGCTGGACATGTGTAAGGTCCCGTGTTACTTCCATAGTATGGTAAAATGAATAATGATAATAATATACTGAAGTAAAATAATCCCTTCACTGGCATCTGAAGTTTCATTGTCTGTGTTTTGAGTATTCTTGGTAAACTGTCAAAAATATCAAACATAAAATTTAAAAAGCAATCATAAATTTTAAATTGAGTGTTGTCTGGAGATAGTGTTGTGATCCCAGTCTGTCCTTCCAGGGACATAAGTCCTTCCTTGCTCCAGTGTATGGACATCATGTATGCTACAGGTGCAATAGTAATTTTGGAGCAGTCTCTCTGATCAGATTGGTTGTCATGGCACTGCAAGAAGTGTTCCTTTATCGCATCATCTCTACTTCATTTAAAATGGCCCCAAGGTGCAAACCTTTATAATATTGTTATTATCATTATATTTCATTAGCTATTGTAGTTTTGTTGTTAACATATTATTGTTCTTGATTTATAACATACATTTGGCCATAAGGGCATTCTGTGAAGAAGGAAGATGATTGCATTCATTGACATATATTCTATCTTAAGTAACATGTTTTGTACATAAGTTTCAAAATGACTAAAACATTTTCAAACTGGACATAGAAATAAATGTTAAGCTGTTGGGTAAATATAAACCAACATTATATAAATAAATAATAGTAATAACTACATTGGTGGGAGAATAAAACAATATTGTACATATGTGAGAATAATGTAGCATTCAAGTAAAAAGGAGTAATTAAAGTATCTTACCTTTATTATCTTCAATAGGTAGTAAATATCTTTATTAATTTAGGCATCAGAAATTTGTTACACAGGAGTAACTATTAAAAGAGATTAAATAGACTCCTTAGCTAAAATTCAATTAGAAGAAACTTACTGTTCCATTCAAGATAGAGTAATAAAAATCAGGTAGCCCCTTCTACCTGAGACAACAGCACACACCAACAGACAGATGTATGAAATAATTTCAGAATCCTGAAAGGAAGTGAGAGCCATGCAGAGGGAGATGAACCTTACAAGACTTTGGCCTATGGTCCCAGGAAAGAATTTAGACTGCAGCATTTGTGTTTCTCCCTGAATGGAAGAGATGTTCCTGTGAGCCTTGGAGTTCAGGGCAACCAGAATTGTTCATGGAGCAGAAAAATGAAGAGTAGAGAGCTACCAAAGGAAAGAACTCCATGAGTCTATAGTAGATTCCCCTGGCCACTACAGAAGTGTAGGCCTGTGAGCAATGACAGTGAACCACTTGAAAGGGGTAGAAAGAAGAGTATCTGGTGTTCCCAATAGCCTGGAGAAGTGAATGCTCCCACCAGCCAAACCAAGCTTAGGGTACATTCCTCAGGTGAATACTGCATCAGTAGTTGGGGACAGTTGGTTTCAGCGTGTTGTGTGATATCCAGTTAGAACAATTTCATTGCATCCTAGATAGCAAATCAAGAACATGTATAGACATAAAAACACTACCACCCATCCTATAAGAAACTCTCCCCCCTTATCACTGCCTAGCAGCCAAGTGAAGAGTCATAGGCATGCAAAGAAAAAGGAAATAAGAACACAATTTCTAAAGAAGTCTCTAACTGAAACCAAGACAGAACTGAGACAGATGCTGTCATCACTCAGTGTCATGACTCAGTTTCTAAAACTGTTTTTCATATGAGCCAAAACCTACAGAGAAATGTGGAATGTATATCTTTATCTCTTCTCATATATATTAAAGATTCTAATTAAACTTCTAGAATTGATGACTACATCTTCTGCAGTAAAGATGCATAGGATGGAAATACTGGAAGATAATGCAGTACAAGAGAAAATACTAGAAATGGAAACTAAAATTAAACTTACTGAGGGAAAATAATTTAAAATAGAAAATCAGTGAACTGTGGGATGATTTCAAGCATAAGTAAATAAATAAAGGATAAATAAACATAATTGTAGTCCCTAAAGGAGACATAGAAAATCAAATGGGAAAAGGTATTATGCAGAACAGAACAGTGAATAAATAATGGTAAAAGAAATGTGGATTGCTTAGTGTATGTACACAGAGACACAGGCAACTCGACAAAACCCAAGGATGAGAAAAAGGATGAAAAAGCATAAGTGCACAGCAAAGTCAAATGAATCAAGAACAGGAATGAGGATGGTGTCTCTAGTGTGATAAAAGGCAAACATAAGAACTGACAGTTAGGATCACTCTGAATGGCAAAATCCCGGAAGTTCCATCCTCACAATCAGGAATGAGACTGAGATGGTGGGTTGTCATCTCTTCTTCTTTAAAAATATATTCATCTCTACTGTTCTTGAGTACTGTGTGTGAGTGTGCACATGCCATAGCTTATGTATGAAAATCAGAGAACAACTTTGAGAAACCAGTTTTGTCCATCCTCCTTTATGTAGGTTCAAGGACCACATTTGGGTGGTCACACTTAGATGGCTAAGTGCTTCACCCACTCAGCCATCTCACTGTCCCCTATCATCAATTTTATTCAGCACTTACAAAAATTATAGGCCAGTACAATACAGCAAAAACAAGAAAGGAAATCCCAGTGAAATTCTATTTTAATATCTTGGATAAACTTACTTCACTCATCTCTTTTGTCTTCTTTGCATTGCTTGGCCATAGTTGTTATATCTATATCTATATATGTATAATTATTAATTATATGTATATATGTACATATATATATATATATATATATATATGATTCTGAAATGGAGTTACCCTATAATGGGATGAAAATGGCCCTACTAGACATTATAAGCTAACAAAGAAAAAGCAGAATGCCATGAATGGGTTACTTCTTTTGGAGGTGCTGGATAGTAAAGTCCTATAGACTCCCAAACATTACAGGCTATTGCTAATGCTCTTGGTTACCTTCTAGAACTCAATAGAAGACTCTACTGCTGAAGCCACCATGTACTTAAGTCACAGAACTCGGAGTTATGAAGGTCCTCTGATCTATGAGAACAGAAAACCTTTCTATCTTATGATGGCTTTGTCAATTTCTTTATTATGCAAGTCATTCATTTGGTTGAAGTTTTCCCAATTTTTTGAGGCTGCTGTAAATGGTGCCGTTTCCCTGACCTCTTTCTCAGTTTCTTTGTCATTTACATATAGGACAGCAACTGATTTTCTTTTACGTTCTTTTTTTTTTTTGGTTTTTCGAGACAGGGTTTCTCTGTGTAGTTTTGGGGCCGTTCCTGGATCTCGCTCTGTAGACCAGGCTGGCCTCGAACTCACAGAGATCTGCCTGGGTCTGCCTCCCGAGTGCTGGGATTAAAGGCATGCGTCACCACTGCCCGACCAGCAACTGATTTTCATCTGATAATTTTGTATCCTTCTACTTTACTGAGAGTATATATTAATTGTAGAAGTTTCATAATGGAATCTTTGATAAATGAAGTCATATTGTACACAAATAAAGACATGTTGACTTTTTTCATTTTTGTATTCCTGATCTACTTCAATCATCTTACTGCTCTACCTAAGGCTTCAGGTACAATATTGAATGTGTATGAGGATCCTTATCTTGTTCCCGGTTTTAGTGAAAACACTTTGAATTTCTCTTCATTTGGGTTGATGTTGGCTGTGGGCTTGCTGTAAATCATCTTTATTATGCTGAAGTATATCCTTAGTCTCCAGGACTTATTTCATGATGAAGTGTTGGATTTTGTCAATGGCATTTTCTGTGTCTAATGAGTTGATCCTGTGATTTTGTCTCAATGATGGATTCATACATTCATCATTTTGTTTATATGGTAGATTTGATTTATTGATTTGCCTGTGTTGAACCATTCATGGCTATCTGGGATAAAACCAATTTGATCATATGAATAATCTTTTTGAGATGTTCTTATATTTAGTTTCCAAGTGTTTGCTGAGAAATTTTGCATCTCTATTCATAAAGACTATTGGTCTATAATTTTCTTTTTTTGAAAGGGATCAGTAGATTTACAATGAAAATTAGGAAATGTTCCTTCAGTTTCTATTTTGCTGAGTAATTTGAGATGTATTGATACTTGTTACTCTTTCAAGGTCTGGTAGAATTCTGCACTGAATTCATCTGACCCTGGGCTATGTTTGGCTGGAAAATTTTTTATTTACTGCTTAAATTTAACTAGATGTTATGGGTCTGTTTATATTGCTCATCTGATCTGGATTTAAATTTGATAGATTATATATATCAAGAAATTAATCCAATTTTTTAGGTTTTCCAGTTCTGTGGAATACAGATTTTCTTATTATATTTTTTTCATACAATATATTCTAATCACAGTTCCTTCTTCCCAACTCCTCCGAAATACTTTCTCACCTCACCACCTACCAAACTCCATGTCTTTTCTATCTCTTTCTTCTTAGCAAGCAAGCAAACAAACAAAACCATACAAACCAGCATTTTTAAAAAAGAAAAACAAAACACAAGAAATACCTATACACAGATGCATACATACACATGTCATCACACAAACAAAACCCATAAAACCACAAATCAGAAACCAAAATATACAAGAAAAAGGCCTTTAAGACAAAAGAATGTGCCTAAACAAAGCAATATAAGACCAAATGTCTACAAAATATCATTGAGTCTCTTTTGTTTTGACCATCGATTGCTGGACATTGGGCCTAACCTTAATTGTGGTTATATACTCAGTGAGACCCCATTGGGGAAAACTAAATTTTCCTTTACAAGTGAGTATCAGTTGTAGATGCTTCTTGGTTAGGGGTGGGTACTTGTGTCCAGTTATCCCTTTCCTTATCTTGGTTGAACCGATGCAGGTCCTGTTCATTCTGCCACAGTCTTTGAGTTCATATATTCAAATCCCTAGCCGTAGGGGAAATCCAAATGAAAACAACTCTGAAATTCCATCTTATACCTGTCAGAATGGCTAAGGTAAAAACACAGGTGACAGCTCATGCTGAAGAGGATGTGGAACAAGGAGAACACTCCTTCATTGCTTTTGGGAGTGCAAACTTGTACAGTCACTTTGGAAGTCAGTGTGGTAGTTTCTCAGAAAACTGGGAATCAGTCTACTGCAAGACCCAGCTATATTGCTTTTGGGCATATACCCAAAGGATGCTCAATCATACCACAAGGATACTTGCTCAACTATATTCATAGCAGCTTTATTCCTGCATAAATAGCCAGAACCTGGAAACAACCTAGAAGTTTGCTCCTCAACTGAAAAATGGATAAAAAAAATAGTACATTTACACAATGGAGAATTACTCAGCTGTTAAAAACAAGGACACCAGGAAATTTGAAGGTCAATGGATGGAACTGGATAAAATCATCCCTAATGAGGTAACTCAGACCAAGAAAGACAAACATGCTGTGTCCCACCTTTTGGCATTGCAATATGATGTCATGTACAATGTTCCTGCTTGAGAACCATACTGTATCATGTGCATGTGGTCCATATAGCTGCAAAAATCACACGATTTTAAAGGCATTTATGATTTTTTTTTTTTGCTGTGCTTCATTCATAGCTACCCTTGGCATGACTTGGCCACCCATGACCCAGACGTCATATACTATACAAGTCAACAGTTTGGAGGCTAGGTTGTTTTTTTTTTTGTCTGATATCTAAAATTAGCAAGTACTTGGAGATTAAAAATGGATTCTCTGCCCTGCATTGTTTTCTTTCCATAGAAAAATTTTTCTCCACTAGTCTTAGTTGCCATAAATATATTTAATTCTATTCAGAAATTTATTTATTTATTATTTATCTATTTATAATAGTTTCTTGACTTTTCAATGAGACCCTAGGGCTAGATAAAATCAGAGTCTGAAGTGCAACGCTTCATATTTAATTGTATACTCACTCATAATCTGTTTTTTTCCCAGAAAATGAAGCCTTACCAAAGTATTTGTGTATTATTCTCTCAAAACTTAGTGTATTTTAATTACTTCTTTGCTCTCTTTTATGAATATCCAAAGAGGATATAAATTCTGGAAAGCATGTGACAGTATATATTTATAGTTGCCAACAGAATTCTAATTTGGTAGAGTTGAGGATGAAATCTGAGGAGTTGAGAAAACACGAGAAGAGGGATACCAGAAGAGAAAGCAGTGGGGTTTAAATTAGAACAGCCCTCATAGGTTTATATATTTGAATACTTGGTCCTCAGCTGGTTGAAGTATTTGGGAAGGCCTAGGTGTGGCCTTGTTGAGGAGATGTACCACTGAAGGTGGGCTTTAAAGTTTCTAAAGCCCAGGCCATTCCCAATTCTATACACCCCCTTCTGTCTGCCTCGTGCTTGGATCTTAAGATGTAAACTCTCAGCTACTGTTCCAGTACCATGCTTGCCTACCTGCTGACATGCTCCCTGATGTGATGATTATGGACTCACCCTCTGAAACTATAATTCCCCAATGAACTTATTATTTATAAGTTGTCTTGATCATGGCATCTTAACAGAGCAGTAAAAAGGTAACTAAGACAAAAATCAAAAGAAAATAGAAAAGTATGACCTATTTTCTGGAAAAAAAAAGATTTAAAATTATTATGGAACAAAGAATGACATTTTATCCCCACACCTTATAATTGTCACATTTTCATTTCATACCTTTATATAAATTCTCATCTTTGATCTATCCAATTAAAAAGAATTGAAGCTAGGCAGTGTTTGCACATACCTTTAATCCTAGCACTTGGGAAGAGGCAGAGACAGGTGATCTCTGAGTCCTGGGTCAGCCTAGTCTACAGACTGAGTTCCAGGACAGTCAGGGATACACAGAGAAACCCTGTCTCAAAGAAAGAGAGAGAGAGCAAGAGAGGGGGCATCTCTAATTACTGTTCCCTAAATTTTGCACAATAGTTTGATCATGTATCCGCATGTGTAGCTGAAAAAATGTTGCATCAAATTCTTATTTTGTTTGCTTTGTTTTTAAGAAAGGGTTTCTCTGTGTATTTGTGGCTGCCCTGGAACTTGCTTTGTAGATCAGACTGGCCTTGAACTCACAGAGATCCGCCTGCCTCTGCCTTCCAAGTGCTGGGATTAAAGATGTGCACCACCACCAGATTCTCATTGGAAAACGGATTGATACATATTTATCAGCACTTCTCAAACAGTTACATCATGTTACTTTGTATACAATTCCCATTGACAGTGATGTTATGGAAGCCATGTTGCATGCTGGGTAATACAGACTTCAAGAGTTCACACTCTATTAATTAATTCATCACCTAAAAGCTAAGTATTGATTTTTTAATGGTTTTACAAATCTATTTAAGCTTCTGTGATGTGATTAAGAGGATGTGTGTTTACTGTAAATTATCTAACAAGTACAATGCATTACTCAGAAAGAGCAAACAGTTTAGCTTGTGAGAGAACAGCAAAAAAGCTTTATTAAAACATTTTCTCTGTATCGATAATTCATTTAAGAGCTATTGTAAGCTATTGTACTATGTCTTAAAAATCTATTATTTCCAAATACAGACACAGTGTTTCTTGAATTATAGTAAAAGTGAAGCCACACATCAATCATTTGTTTTCTCCAACTTCTCCTACAAATGATACTAGGATAAGTACTCTAACTGACCACTTCTCACACATCATGTTCACTCATACTGTGGAATTGTACTGCACATTTCCATTTATGTTTCTCAACAGTGCCTCACAGGGGTTTTAGAAATAGTTCTTTGTATGCTTATAATAGTTCCTTCATCTTTTATAAGATTGCAAAAATTCACATCTGTTATTAATTCCTAAGACAATGAAGGTCTATCTCAGGTATCCACTAAAATTAGAAATGTTGTCATTTATAGGATGAATTGATTTTCAATAGCAGTACAGAACAATGAAATCTTGTTGTGGTTATTATATCCAGAAAACATGTTTGTCTACTTTCATTTGGAAAGATTGAGTCATGTACAGAGTTGTTGTTATTGTTGTTGTTGTTGTTGTTGTTGTTGTGTGTGTGTGTGTGTGTGTGTGTGTGTGTGTGTGTGTGTGTGCCTGTGTTTGTTGTACATGTAGGGAGGACATATGCATGTACATGTGTTTGCTTGGGTGTGGGTTCAAGAGGTTGATTCTCTTAGTCGCTCTCTACTTTATTTCCTGAGGTAAGGTCTCACAGTTCACTGATTTGACTACTCTAGCTTGCCAGTTTACCCTGGGAACTATGTCTGAGTCTGGAGTTCTGAGGTTATGGACAGGCCAGTTCTGCCCACCCAGCTTACATGTGGGCACTGAGAATCTGAACCACGGGCCTTCATGCTTGCATGGCATGCTCTGTACCCACTAAAATATCATCCAAGCCCCTTCCAAGCTTCAACACACATTCTGATGATATTCAGCATAAATTTTCTCAGAGATATTGGGGGTATATCCTCTTAAAGAAATTTCACTGCAAAATTAATAGAGTATTAGAAGCATTTCACTCAAAAGCCTTGATTATTTCCAGCAGTTCCTTTGGCTTTTAAACTATCATGAAATCAAATTAGAAGTTTAGAAAGAAAGTATAGCACATTCTCACAACAAGTATACAACGGATCATGCCAGGAAATGCAGAGAATGTTTACTGGGAAAAAATGAGAACAATGTGCAAGAACTGTTTGTGACCCATATGTGTATGTATGCAGAAATTACAAATGTACAGTTGCATGCATGATGTTTAAATAAAGAAGTCTGTTGCTTGGTACTCCATTTGCAAATAATATTGACCATGTATCTACTCTGGGAGAACAGAACGATGCTCATTAGATAGTTAAATGGCTGATTATCTTCTTTTAGCCGTAATAGTTTTAGTGGGAACTGTTGCTACTGCTGCTCAGTTTATAGATGACACCCAACTGGCAATGGAAAATGGGAGGCTGTTTGAAGTTTCTCATCATGCAGAGATAAAAAGGCTGCAGAATAATCCTGCTAGGCCTTTTGATATCATTAATTAGCAGCAGAATCAAGGTTGGTATGTACCATACTTTCTTAAGTCAAAGTTAGCTTTGTTTTATATTCTCAGAGTCAAAGAAAGAAAAAAAAATAGCGGAGTGACTCAGTTTTGAATACGAAAAAAGTGACCTTTTGTGATGGAAACTAACTAGGTGGATGTTTCCTTGGTTTTGACATAGAAAAGAAGTGTCCTTTTTCTATATTTGGTTTCTCCCTAGCTTTCTTCAAATAATCACCATTTGGCACTTCTTTAAGAGTGTGTGTAATTAGGATTTCAAAAAGGCTTCTGTGGATCATGAAGAAATCCTCTCATTTACGATTAACTTCAAATAGTCTTCTAGACCTTCAAAATGAAATTAAACATTTCCTATTTACATATTTTTTCACAGAGCCTACCCTTTTCTACATCTCTATCTGCACCTAAGCACAAATCCACAGATCTGCTTAATTGTGTCACCAACAACAAATGGAGAGCTCTACGTTAAGCTTCCATTTCTAAAATGGTCATTTCCAGAAACAGATATTTCTCAAGGCTGAGTGTGACTGCAGACATCTCTCTGAATTGAGATGTGATGAAGAATATAGCCGAAAGAACTACAGGCAACTAAGGAATGCTGAGAACGGGAGAAATAGTCTGCCCCAGGGATGAGTCCCCCAATTAGTTATCCAATATCAAGTGTTCAATCCTGAAATTATATACTTACATTAACATTAAATGTACCAGGCAGGTTGAATTTATACATTCAGGCATATATATCCTCAATTAATAAAAAACAATGAAAGTGAATGTGGTGCCTCAACACAATAGCAACACTTGGAAAGTTGAGGCAGGTCATGTGGATTACCATGTGTTTAAGGCTAGCCTAGGTAACAGGGTAAGAACTTGTCTCAGGAAACAAAAATAAATAAAGATTAAGTAAAGGAGAATAGTAAGAATACCAGGAGGAGAGATAAAGAGCCTATATTAGAGACATGTGTGTGTGTGTATGTGTGTGTGTGTGTGTGTGTGTGTGTTCACTCATGCACACACTAAAGAAAAAGAATCCATGATCTCAAGAGGGAACAAGTTGAAAAGAACAAGGAAGGAATGAAGGGAGGACAGGGAAGGGGAAAATTATGTAATTATATATCAAAAATTTTAAATTGCTTACATTCTTCCTTCATTCTTTCCTGAATTCCATGTGCAGAAAGAGAAAATAAAGTAAAACCACTGACTATAGACACCCCAGAAATTTTTAAAAATTAGCAGAAATAGAACTCATCATAGGAAGAAGATATTAGTAGCATGTGATTTCCAAGGCCAAATAGAAAAATGACTCATCAACAGGACTGCCTGGGATATTTTTATTATTCCTTTGGAGTTTATTGAACATATACCAAACCACTGCCTCCTGAAGACAAATACAAGAAAAAAAACTTCTTATGTTTTTAGAGTATATGCAGCCCAAAGAAACACTTTCTAGGATTCTTCAGTGTAGTAAGATCTAGATGGGATGATTCATATTTATTCAGTAAGCAAAGCGTTTCTGAGCATTTACTGTGCAACATGCAGCATCCTAATCAGCAGAGATACAGCAACAAATAAGTCAGACAAGTCCTTCTTTCTTCAAAGAACTTAGAATCTAATAGGAAAAGAAAAATCCTCAGATAATAAAAACAATACCAGCACTTGGACAGTTAAGGCAGGTCATGGTCATGTGAATTGCTATGTGTTTAAGGATAGCTTGGGTTGTAGAATAAGACCCTATCTCATAAAAAGAAGAATAAATAAATAAAAATCCACTTTTCCCCCCAGGGTACTTTTGAGCAGGGAGACATATATGTAGATAGAAATATAGAGAAGAGAGAGACAGACAGAAACAGAGGATAGCCTCAGGAGGGCCTGAGTCAAAACCCACCAGCCCCTTCTGTCTCTACTAAAGGGCTATTTATAGCAATACCAAGGGATGGAGCAAAAGAACTCCCCCTTGCACAGCCAAGTGCAGACTGTCCCAAAGACCTGGTGACCATGCACGTGGTCAAGCCACTCCCTCATGCAGCCCTTTGGTATAAAACAAGCTCAGATCTCACTAGGGAGCTTTTGTGGGCTTCCACAGTTGAATAAGAAAGAGTGGGAATGACAGGAGGCAAGAAAGAGACAATATTGGGGATATAACCTTCAAGTCTGTAATAAAGTGGGTGGGGAGGAAACATTGAGTTATATGGCACACAGCAGTAAGTACAACTCTGCTGAAAAGTACTTCCTTAACACAGTACAGTATTTCTGTGACTTTCATGGGTTCTTTTGTCTCATACCTGCCTTAGGAGGCCCTCACCAAGAAAGTCCCTGTGATCAATGGCCCTGAGATCTGAACGGTGAAAAGGTACAAATCTGACAATGGCATTCAACAGATGGCCTGTGCTTTACTATCTGGGTGCCTTTGGGTGAGTAAAAGAAGCTGACGAATTGACCTTTGTCTCACTCCTGCAATGGGACTGATCATGCTTTATGAAAATATGTTTCTATGTTAAGAACTCAGTGGACACTAAATATATAGGACTAACTTGGACTTCATGATTTCTTGTAAACTCTGGAATGAAAAATGTTATGATGGATATTGAACATTTTAAGGAGAATTGCCTTGTGACTGATGAGCTCAGAGATAGACAAATACTGTAATTGGGATATAATTAGAGGACAGGAAGTCCTCTTCTTGAAATGAATAACTTTCAACAGTTCTCTTCATATTCCATACTAGAAATGAATGTTTTATTGAAAACGAATACATATTGCATAATGGCATGAAAAATCTAATTTAAAGTAGAGTCCTTCCTGTGTTTTTCATTTTGCTCCAGCTTAGGTTAAGCCACATAGAAGATCCTGAACACACCAGCACAGAAGGAAGAAAGATTTTCAAAGGAGTGGACAAAATACTTTCCATAGAGAGACTAGAATCCTGAAAATAGGAAATGTCCAGCTACTAAAATGATTAAATGCTAAGGCACTTGCTGGCTGCACCATCTCTTTCAGGCACAATACTATTCTTGGGGCCATTCTCTTCTCTCTACCTATAACATGTTGTCCCAGAAGCCAATCGAATCTCCAGCCATTTTCCTCATCCAGTTAGGTTTGGCTAGTGGGAAGTCTGATGAAATGGACAGAGCCTGGATGATAAGGGTCACTAGCTTTAGCTTCTGGGAGCATTAGCTTTGGCCTCTGGGTGTTTCTCTGGCTATAGCCAGTGGAAACGAGAATGAGGTGCAGGAACTAAAAATAAGGGGTTCCTAAGAAATGATCCATGCCAGAAGAGGTCCAAAACTGGAGAGAAGAGTATCATTTGCTGCTCCCATGTCTCGGTTTATTAACTAACTTCTAAAAGCTGATGAAGAGTGCAGACAATGCTTACTCTCCACATTCTTACTGTGTTCTGCTGATGAGCCTACACCTCTGTTGGGAAGTTCATCCTTTATCAGGCTCATCAGCAAACCACAGTAAGAACCAACCAAGAGAGGGCACAAAGTAAGAGAACCGTAATGGTCAGTAGGGTCTAAGAAGATGCAGTCATGGGAACTCTCAGCAGGAGTTAGACAAAATAAACAAGAGCTGTTATCATTTTAATGAATGGAATTAAATGTTTCATATTAAAATTCTTATTTCTTAGTTTTTATACATAGATCTGACTTGATAATGGGTGGCTTCAACCATATTCTTTCTGCAACTTCTGTGTTTTCTCTAAATTGGCTTGAGATTAAAGGTCTTAGCACAGAAGTGAACATTTGGTGTGTCTGGCAGGTCATTCTAATTATCTGAGTTGAATCCAAAAGTCCTTGTTCTCTCTCAGTGAGACAATACCGAGTTCTGAAATTACTAACTGACAGACATAACACATTCAGAAGGATCTGGATGGACAGTTGAACAGAGGGTGACAGCAGCTCCTCTCAGGCAATCCCTTAAAGCACTTGGGACTGAGAAATATTTCTTTGTTTTGTGGCAGAAATTCGATTCCTAAGTATGTTGTCCAGTGACATATGACTGATGGGTTCCTCGAATGACTGGTTATTAAAAAAATCAATCTCTTGACCATAAAGCTATGTAGAAGGTAATTCAGTTCTATTTCAGAAGTTCTGAATAGTTTTGAGATTAAAAACATAATAGTTTATTCCTAAAGCTTTAACTTGCGCTGTGCAAAATCTTGGATATGCCCTTGGTATTATCAGTCACCCAAAGAAATGATTTTTAAAGTAAGCTTTCCAAAAGCTCTTCACATAAGGATGGCCCATGATAGTTTACCCTAGCATAGATGTGCACAGGGTGGGGAATAAACTACATTATGCCTTTGTGATTGTTGTAACTTGATAAGAATCAACTTAAAGAAGGGAGGGCTTGTTCTGGCTTAATGTTTAAAGTGGTCTAGTCCATCATAGCGGAGGGAAGCATGGCCTAGGAGTTTAAGGCAACTGGTCACATTGTACTACAATACAGAACAAACAAGAAGTAGGGCCAGGCAGTAAAGGCCCAATGACCTACTTCCTCCAATTCCAATGAGGTTCCACCTCCTAAAGTTGCCTCAACCTTCCAAACTAGCATCCCCAGCTGAGGACCAAGTGCTCAAACATGTGAACCTGTGGAAGATATTTCACATTCAAACCATAAAAGAAGTACACTGCAGAAACAAAACATGGTTATTTTTCCAATTTTAAGTATTTTCTCCATCACTAAATCATGACCAGGAAACATATTGCTGTATTCCAGCTTTTTTTTATCTGATTAATTAATTTTGATTTTTTGAAATTAATGAAGATTTTCTTGTTCAGTACAAGCTCCTTTGCTCAAATGGTAGTACCTTTATTGATCAGGTAGCTGAAAATGAAACTATGCTGACTTTGAAACAAATGTTATTTTTTTACTATTTTTTATTTTGTGGTTCTCAAAATAATTATTATTGAAATAAAAAGTCCCATGTCCATTAATGTGGTAGTGAATAGATTATGACTGAATTCCCATAGCATGGTATTGATACGTGGCCCAGGTTTGCCTTCCTATGAAATGATATTGCTGATTTACCTTTTGACATGTTTGTTTGACTATGTACAACTTAATATTTCAGCATTTGTCTGTCATAGCACCTTTGAATGATGCCTTTTTATGCTCAAAGCAATAGATGGCTTTATTATTGAAATCTTACTAGAAATATATAGAAGTGTTCTTTGCTTAGGAAATGACAAGAAACCTTTGATGGATTATGCCACTTGTTGACAAAACTTCAAAGACATAAGTAAGGAGAAATGGATTGAGGCTCCAGTGAAGGCTTAAATAATTATTTTCTATAGATTCTTTTATATTTTAATATAAAATATATACTCAATATATATTAAAATCTAGATTACCTTTTATGGCAATGTAATACTTAATATAAAAGTTTAAAAAAATTCTAGGAATATCATTGGCTTTTTTAGAAAAATAGTTTGGATGAATTTTTTCAGGTCAGTCTTTACAGCCTTGGCTGAACCTCTAAAAACTTAGCATCCAGGAATCACAATGAAAATGATAGTTAATCTTAAATCTCATATTAGTGAAAGGTGTGTGAGATGTACTGCTAGGTTTTTCAGCAAATCCATGTAACTGTAGCACAAATTCTAATTGGTCTTAATAATAAAAACCCAGAGTCAGATAAATGCTGAAAGATCAGAGAAATAAAGGAACAGCAACCAACACCGCTTACCTCCATGACTCTTCATACCAAAAAGGGCCTGAGCTTCTGTCTACACCCATCTTATATTTCTCTCTCCGCCCAGCCATATCACCTCCTATTTCCTGTCTATACAGACTTTCAGACCTCTATGGTTAACTAATAGCTGGCTCCACCCTCTGATCTTAGGCAAGCTTTATTTGTTAGAGCACAAACAAAATATCACCACACCTATCTGCCAACAGATTAAAATTATACAAATTAAACCAGCAGTACTTGCACAAAGGACAACTGTTTCAATCAAGTGTTCTCAATGCTTATGTCTATGTCTGACACATAGTAGGTGATTAATGTATAAAATGTAGTTGATGAAAGTCATCTTTCCCCTTTTTATCTTCCCCTCCCTTCCCTATTTGATCCCTCCTGTTCCCATCCCCACCAGGCCCCAATTCACCCACAAAATCTATTCTATTTCCCTTTCCCAGGGAGATCTATGCATCCTCCTAGACCATTCCTTCTTTCCCAACATCTCTGTATCTGTGGATTGTAATGTGATTATCTTCTGCTTAACAGCTAATATCCACTTATAAGTGAGTACATATCATGTTTGTCCTTTTGAGTCTGAGTTGCCTCACTCAGAATGATTTTTTTTTAGTTCCATCCATTTCCTTGCAAATTTCATGATGTCATTTTTTTTTCTAACAGCTGGTAATACTCCTTGTGTAAATAACCACATTCTATTTATCCATTCTTTTGTTAAGGGACATCTAAGTTGTTTCCAGTTCCTGAACATTATGATGTTGACTCTACCCAGGGCTCTTAGTAATGGAGGATATAGAGCCTGAACCAGGTATCTTCTGTAATCAAGCTAGGCTCCCAGTGTTGGTACTAGAACACCTATCCAGCCACAAAATCTATGATCCATAACCTGCCCTGCCTGCAAGATAAGATAAGGCAATGTGGCTCAGAGCTTGTGGTAGTGGCCAACCAATGACTGGTCTAACCTGAGGCTCACACCACAAGAGGGAGCCCATGCCCAGCACTTCCTAGATGGCCAAGATCAGATGGCTCAGAGACTTAATGATATTGCGCTATATTCACAGTAAGGTGCGTAGCCCAATCATCATCATAGAGGCTTTTCTTCAGCAGCTGGTGGAAGCAGATACAGAGACCCACAGCCAATTATTAGGTAGAGCTGGGGAAACTCCGTAGAAGTGGGGAGGAAGGATGTAGGAACCAGAGAGGTAGAGGACACCAGGAGAACAGGACCACAGAATTAACTAAGCTGGGCTCATAGGGGCTCATAGAGACTCACAGTGCAACAATGGAACCTGCATGGGTCTGCACCAGGCTCTCTGCATACATGCTTTGGTTCTTTAGTCTGGGATTTTTGTTGGACTCCTAACAGTGGGATTAGGGGTGTCTCTGGCTCTTTTGCCTGTTTGTGGCACCTATTTTCCTTCTACTGGGTTGCCTCATCCAGCCTTTATATGAGGGTACATGCCTAGTCTTATCGCATCTTGTTATGCCAAGTTTGGTTGATATTCCCAGGAGGCCTGCTCTTTTCTGAGGAGAAAAAGAGGAGTAGTGGGTCTAGAGGAAAGGGGAGGTGGGGCCAGCGCTGGGAAGGGATGCTGTGGTTGGGATATATTGTATAAGGTAAGAATAAATAAAATAAAATGTGCTTGATGAATTAATAAAAGTATATGAAATCATGTGGCCATGAGAATTATGGGACTTACCTAAGAAGAGCTGGTCTGGACTGAGTGAGAGACATAGTCTTTGCAGGTCATCCCTGGGTTGCTGCTCTAGAGTGTTATTTGTTGTGTGTGTGTGTGTGATATTGGTATTCTCCAAGTGAGCAAATGAATGTGAGCACTGGTGGGTTTGGGAAAACAGGTTGAGAAGGAATACTCAGGAAAATTAAAAAACATAACATTTGTATTAATTATTTGAACATTTCATACATGTGTACGTATATGTTTATAGTACGCTGCCATCTTCCCCCAAGCTTTTCTGGATAGACTACTTTTTTGAAAGTACAGGGTGAAAGAAAGTCAAATTGCCTGCTTTTTGAAATCTCTGGAACACAGGTTGTATGGTGGGGTGGACTGCTTTCCAGAATTCAGTAGATGACATGTTTCTGGAAGCCTTGGGCCTGTTTTATAGTCATGGTTTGGGGATTTGGAGATTTCCTTTATTTGTCATTGTTACTTCTGAAATGGATATTTGTAAATACCTTCTTGGTGGTAGTATGATTGGGGAACATATGCCTAGTTATGGAAACAGAGGGAACCCAAGTATTTAACTTTGAGATAAACATTTTATTCTAGTTTTTTAAAAGCAATATATTTAAAAAAAAAAAAAAAAGCAATGTGCTCTTGGACTTTTCTTCTAATCATCCAAATGTGCCAATAATTCGGATATGAAGAATTTGGGGCATGTGTTTCCATGTCTGCTTTGCCAGTTTGCTTCGTTCAGCCTACCACTTCTCTCTACTTATTGGTAAGCACTTTGACGAGACAGATTTGTAAGATCACAATTCTAACTTGGCATTTGCCAATGGCTGGATTGCATGAAGCTCTTCTTTCTCAAAATCTTATCAATGTCAGAAGCAATAGATTGCCATAACTCTGAGTTTTACTCATCTCCACTCCTTTTCATTCCTGTTTGTAAAATGGTAATTTATCTTGTGAACTTCTGTTTTTCCTATAACATGGTGTCCAATGCATCTCACAGTAGCCAAGAATCATGGAGTTTGAATTTTTCCCAATACTCATTATTGAAATAATAGTTGAGAATTCATCTTAAGAGGGAAATGTCACCAGCTCAACTCAAACAATGAGAAGCATTACAAGTATTCATCTAGAAGACCAGAATAATCAGAAGAGTTCTATATAATGAATATATGTGTTAGACTTGACAAGTAAGTTATAAACTAGGTATATAACTAGTGAATTCAGGGGCCTCTTTAGACTCTTATGTGTTTGGGATCATATTGAATTGACATTTTGTCTGAAAGTGGTCTAAGCATTGCTCAGAGCATCAATTAATGTCTTATGAACTAAAAAAAAAATAATGAAATAGTGTGCTAAGGAAAAATGTTATTCCTGAATTCTCCATGTGTATAAATATCTACTGATAAGTTGAGCACTGAAAATAATTCACTAAATGATAGCTGAAATGAAGTATGAAAAATTACTGTTTTTGTTGGGGATAGTAATTGTTCTGCTATGCAACAGTATATTTATCATGCAGCCCTGACTATGCAGACCTACTGTAATAGGAATCTAGAAAACAAACAAGCAACAAAACAATCAGCAAATTAAAGTACCATTTGAATCAAGGCAGTGACTGTGGCTCCAACACCTGCCACAGGTTTCAGAAGATGGCCTCAGGGCTTCTCAAATTCCCAGACAATGAGTGAGGAATTCAATTCAGAAGTACCAACTTCACACTGTTTCCCAGACCTGAGGAAGAAGCTTTAAATGGAATTTTCCAAAGATTTGCACTGTGGTGGTTTGAATGATATATCCCTATAGTTTCAGATATTTAAATGCTTGGTCCTCAGTTGTTGGTACACTTTAGGAGGCTTGAGGATGTGACCATGTTGGAGGAGGTATGCCAGGGAGGTGGTCTTTGAGAACTTAAACTCTCTCTGCTTTCTGCTTGCAGTTCAAGATGTGAGCTCCTCAGCGTTTTGTCCCTGATGCCATGCTTGCCAACTCCTTCCTGTTGCCACTATTCCCTGGTAATGCTGATTCTTATCTCTCTGGTACTGTAAGTCCAAATAAACCTTTCATTCTGTAAGTTTCCTTGTTCGTGGTACTTTATCACAGCAGTAGGAAAGTTAGTAACAGAGAGTAGACTAGTACTGTGAAGAACTTGACTCTTTTTTTTTTTTATTTTGAGCTTTTTGAACATCGAAGGATTTATGAATGTGGGACTAGAAAAGCAGTTGAACATTGTAAGTAGAACATAATGGGCCACCCTAGTAGGAGCTTTGAATACAGCAGTACTGACATTGAGCACCTTGGGGACTGTAGAGACCCAGTTCAAGAGGCTTCAGAGGAGAACAATAATAATGACTGGGATAGAGACCATTCTTCTGATTTTTTTTTTTTGTGTGCAAAGAATGTGGCTGCTTTCTGCCCTTGTCTTAAGAACTTGCCTGAGGCTAAATTTAAATTTATCTGGCAAGGAGATTTCAAAATAGCTTAGTATTGATTCTGCCATATGATTATTAGCAATCACTTTTTTGCAGGTCTGTAATAAAAAATTTGCAAATGGGGCAGAAAGAAACATAAAATATACAGATTGGAAGGCAAAAGAACACTGATAAGCTTAATTTTATACAATGCTTATGCTGAAAGACAGGCTACTATTGATAAGGAAATCAGTGCAACTACAGAGAGGGCAGATAAAGGGAAGGGTGCCCTCAGGACGATTCTCCACCCAACCAAGCTTCTAAATTATAAAAGGAAAAAGTCTAAAGACTTTCCTGCATTTACAAACAACCATAAACAAAAACTACTGCCAATGTAGTTGGCAAGTGTCCATTCCAAACTGATAGCCAAAATTGGCATTATTGTCCATATGTCAAGTATTCACCAATAAATGGAGTCATGGAAACTTCATTAATGGTTTCAGAGAGCTGCTGAGGTCAGGAAATGTATGGCAAAGGAGATACAGTATGGAGGTCATGAGAGGCCATTATTTCAGGTTGTACAAGTGAAGCCTGGGCTATGTTGGAGACCCCAAGATGTTGTAGATGTCACAGCCATGAGCTATCTCTCTGTAAAGTAGAAATGAAAAACAGGGAATGGAATAAAACCAAGAAAGAGAGAAGTATGTTACAGTCAGCGAAGGCAGAAGGGTAGAGCCACTAAGCCCTTTTAACATCTAAAGTGTGGAGTTAAAGATTTGGTATTGTTCCTGCTTGATTTCAGTCTTGATTTGGTCCAGTATTTCCTCACTATCCCCATTTCTGTCTTTTAGAATGGCAATGTATATTTTGTGCCTTTATATGTTCAAAGTATATCATTTGCTTTTTGATTGTACAAGGGCTTACAAATAAGAGATTGCCTGGATTCTTAGAAGATACTTCGGACTTTTAAACACTGTCGAAACTGTGAAATACTACGGAGAATTTTAGTGCTGGATTAAATGCATTTTACATCATAATATAGCTATGAGATTATGGGGGCCAAGCAGTGGAATTTGGTGATTTGAATGAGATGTCCACTGTAGTTTCGGGAATTTTTATACTTGTTCACTCATTGGTAGCACTGTTTGCAGAAGCTTCAGAAGGATGACTGTGCTAGAAGAGGTAAATCACCGAGGGTGGGATTTCAGAGTTTCAACACTTGCACCATTTTGATTTTGATCTCTCTGCTTGTGTTTGTGGTTGAAGATGTAAACTCTGAGCTTCCTCCTATAACAACTATGACGATGCCATCATGGACTTCTGTCCTTATGAAATCATGAGCCCAAATAAACTTTTTCTTCTATAAATCGCTATGGTCGTGATATTTCATCACAGCAATAGAAACATAACAAACACCACATTGTGATGAGAGGACTCTTGCCAGACTCATGTACAGCCTGCCTTGAGTGTTGTAATGGTGTATCTCTGTGTGTGTGTCGGAGGGGGGGGGGTGTTCTGAGCTGTATGCTTGTGTCATAGCAAAAGGTCTATGTCAAGTATCTTCCTCAATTGCTCTCTATCTTCCTTTTTAAGACCGGGGTTGAAGGGTTCCCTTGTTTCTTCACCCTCAATGCTAGAATTATAAAGGCTGGAGTATAATTTGTAATTTTAAGATGAAAGAAATCTTTTTCCCTCTTAAGACCCCTACATTGCTTGTTGTCAGGGTTTTTAAATCACAACAGCAGAAATGAAACTTGAACAATGTAAAATTTAAGGTTCAGTGTCTTCCAATATAGTTCTGTGCTGCATGTACTGCTGCTCTACTTTTGGGAGTGACTCTGCAGAGTTTCAAGGCTAATCAAGGTATCACCTAGCAAGACAGAATTTCTCCCTCTTCTTATAAAGCTATCATCTCATTGTATCAACATCTCATTATTATAGTCTCATTTAATCTTAATTATTTCCTAAATGTCCCAACTTCAATAATATGATTGTTTTGTTTCTACTTCATATAGGGAATTTAAATTTTATGGGTTTTTTGGGGGGGAGACATAGTATCCCTACAGCATTTAGTAGATGCAGTCTAGAAACATGCTTTTTTTCACCTCAATGATTTTGTCTATGATATTCTAAGCTATTCCAAACTGGTCACATGGTCTTCATTAAAATCATGTGCCATCTGAAGTTCTGACTATTTGTATCTTCATCTTCATTGTGACATACTCATATTAAACAGGTATCAATGATTTTAGTCAGTTATCTGAAACAGCAAAAATAGGGATAGTATTTGTTTAAAATATTTAATATTCTACCACTCTATTTTATAGTTTTTACAATTGAAAATAGATTTCATTCAAACAACATATTCTGATTATGGGTCCCCTTCACCAACTCTTCCCATATTCTCTCAACCTCTCCACCTATGCAATCCACATTCTTTTTTCCTACCTCTCCTTAGAAAACAAACAGGCATCTAAAAAGAAAAAAAAAAGAACAAGAAAATAATATAAAATAAAACCAAACAAACCTGATTAGGGCAAAACAAGCAGAAAAACAAAGGGCCAAAGAAAAAACACAAGAAACACATACAGATGCAAACACACACACTGGCAAATGGAGAAATCCCATAGGAACACAAAATGGAAAACTAAAGTATAAAAGCATAATATCCATGCTGAAAAATAAAAAAGGAAGGAAAGGAAGGAAGGAAGGAAGGAAGGAAGGAAGGAAGGAAGGGAGGGAGGGA